>VXBZ01009229.1:114240-207262 GCA_013399135.1 Heliornis fulica
GTCACTGCTATAAACTAACTCATAAAATGTCTCTCAGTCCCAGACTGCTGGCCCCAGCCTGTCCCCCACAGAGTCGCAAGCACTCCCAGCAAACCTGCTCCATCGTGGGCCTCAGTCTCTCTGCCTCTTACCTCTCTCTGCAGGCTGCAGGTTCTGCCAGGGGCTTGCTCCATTGTAGGTCACAGATTCTTCCCTATTTCTCCACCTGTTCCATGGTGGGCTCCTGCCTGGCACGGGTACCTCTCCATGGGCTACAAGTGGGGTCTCTGTCATCCATGGGCTGCATGGGGACACCTGATTCACCATAGTATTCTCCACAGGCCGCAGGGAATCTTCTCTCAGTGCCTCCTCCCCCCACCTTCACTGACCTTGGTGTCTGCAAAGTTTCTAACATATTCTCACTCCCTTCTCTGGTAGTAAACTGCGGCTGTTTGTGTTTTTCTCTCTCTAAAATGTGATTCCCAGAGGCCTGTGACTGGCGCTGATTGGCCCGGCTGGCCTTGTCAGCAACAGGGTTTGGGAGTTTGGCCTTGGGAGCCCAGCTGGGATTGGCTTTCTTGGACCCTTAAGAAACTTTCTATCTGCTTCTTAAAGAAGCAACATTGCAACCCCACCACCAACACTTGAGGTTCTCCTTAAAAAAGGGACAGGCTCAATTTTCCACTTCCCACTAAGCCCACGTTAGGCTTATAGTTGCCTAGACTCAAGGGGAGGAAAGTCCCTCAGGGCTGTGACATTTGCAGTAGGCTAGGACTGTTTTGAGGTGGTTTTGGTTTTCTTTTCTTGAAGTCACAGTAATTCCCTCATTGTGCACAAGTGCTTCAAATATAGAGTCACTGCTACATATAAGTAGAAGCAAAAAAAAACTGATTCCAAAATTCACATTTTTTCCTCAAGTGAGACCTCACCTGTTACAGTGCACTAAACAGCTTGTTTGCTAAAAGACTGCATATTAGTATGACAGCTAAAGATCATAAAAGATGGAAGGTCCAGGCTGGGTTCTAAGCTCCCAGACGCACCACAGTCAATAGATCAGTGTGGGTTTCTACATAGAATCATAGAATTTTTAAGGCTGGAAATGACCCCTAAGATCATCCAGACCAACCATTAACCTACTGCCACCAAGTCTACCCTTAGACCATGTTCTCAAGCACTGCATATACCTGTCTTTTAAACACCTCAAGAGATGGGGACTCAACCACCTCCCTGGGTAGACTGTTCCAGTGCTTGATGACTCTCTCAGTAAAGAAGTTCTTCCTAATATCTAACCGAAATTTTCTCTGGCGCAACTTGAGTCCATTACCTCAAGTTCTGTCGCCTGTTACTGGGGAGACCAACCCCCACCTCACTTTGCTCTCTACAACTACTTTCAGGTAGTTGTAGAGAGCAATAAGGTCTCCCCTCAGTCTCCTCTTTTCCAAACTAAACACCCCCAGCTCCCTCAGCCGCTCCTCATAGGGCCTGTTCTTCAGACCCTTCACCATCCTCGTTGCCCTTCTCTGGACACGCTCCAGAACCTCAACATCCTTGTTGAAGTGAGGGACCCAAAACTGAACACAATACTCGAGGTGAGGCCTCACCAGTGCAGAATACAGGGGGATTATCACCTCCCTGGTCCTGCTGGCCACACCGTTCCTGATACAAGCCAGGATGCCATTGGCCCTCTTGGCCACCTGGGCACACTGCTGGCTCATGTTTAGGCGGCTGTCAACCAACATCCCCAGGTCCCTTTCCGCCAGGCTGCTCTCCAGCCACTCCTGCCCAAGCCTGTAACGTTGCCTGGGGTTGTTGCGACCAAAGTGCAGGACCCGGCATTTGGCCTTGTTGAACGTCATATTGTTGGTCCCAGCCCAACAATCCAGCCTGTCCAGATCCCTCTGCAGGGCCTTCCTACCCTCCAGCAGATCAACGCTTCCACCCAATTTGGTGTCATCTGCAAACTTACTGAGGGTGCATTCAATCCCCTCGTCCAGATCATCTATGAAGATGTTGAACAGAACTGGTCCCAACACTGAGCCCTGGGGAACACCACTGGTGACCGATCGCCAGCTGGATTTGGCTCCATTCACCACCACGCTCTGGGGGCTTGGCCTTCCAAGGGCATTAAAATGCATCCCAGGGCTTGGTCTCTCAAAGCCTTTTTGCAGTTCCCCAACACAGGACAAACAGTAGTGTTCTGCAGAATTTACAAAGTGCATGAAAGGCCCCAGACTACCACACTACACTAAGGTGATGAACGTTCATGTCAGAGAGAGTAGCCAGTGCGCTGCTGCAATAAAAGGCAATAGCTTCTTTCCTAGAGAGACTCTGTGCTGTCCTAGCCGCTCACAGTTGAGCTACTCTGCACATAGTGCTTGGTTGTCTGGGATATCATCTCTGAGACAGGTGTTGAACTAGACACCACAGAATATAACCCTGTCACTGTGCGCTTCCAGATGTCCTGTAACGATATTATAAGCTGTTGTCCTTATCTAAATACTTCTCCTCTCTCTTTCCTGTAAAGGAAGCTAACTGGCATCTGTGGCAGCAGTGAACAAAAAACTAGGAGCCATTTGTAATCCTGACATTATTGTCTCAAATTGTGAATTATGACTCTATCAGCCATGACACTATCAAACCACATGTAATCACTGTCACTGCATCACCATGGTTCTGCAGTAACATCTTCCTCAACCAGATTAATTTTATACTGTACTTCAGGCTTTTTTCCCCGAGAGCAAACCTAATGTTTCTACCTGCCCTTTAATCACTTCTGGTTCATATCAATCTGTGTCAAAGAGCATTACTACAATAGCATATAACTCTAGGGAACACTGATATTATATAAACAGCAGTATAATACTTAACATATTAAATTCAATTTCTCAATTTAGCTATTCTCTGTCTGTTTTACTTGGCTTTAAACTAAACAAACCTCCAGTGCCAAATGCAGCAGTTGGAACTGACCACCTACAGCACAAGATTAAGGAAATGAAAAAATGCTGTGTATTTGTTCTGAATCTAAAACCTCCTTCTCTCCAGCAAAGGAACTTCATTGATTATAAACCACACTGCTTTAAATTAAATAAAATGGAAATATAATGAGCTATGTTGGAGTGAAGTATAGTTTATTTAAAATGTTTCAATCATACAAACTCTAAGGGAGGTCACTCTTCTGCTAACAGAATTTTCCAGGCTTCTCTATAAAGAAAAAGTTTATCTATAAACCTGGTAACTTTATTATAGAAGAGAAGTTGATTTATAAAAGGCTCTTTTACTTCTTCAATTTTATCCTGTCTGTAAATAACATCATCTTGACAGTGTCACATCTTCTGGGGCTCTGTAGAGCAAAACCCTGGTTTGCTTTCGCAGTCAGACCTCCAGAGGCTTCAGTCTGACCACGCATGCAGAAGAGAAGAGCCACACATTGCAATATCACCCAAACTCTGAACTTTGTCAACATCTCTCTAACTACTGTAGCATGAAGCAAGAACAAACTTCCTCCACTAGCCCAGACATAGAAGGTGACCTATGCTGATGATATTATTCTAACTCATTGAGAAGTGCACACCAAGAGATAAGAGAAAAGGGACAAACTCCTGAGGCAGACTGCCCGTGCTACCTGGTTCTTACAGAAGAGTACATACTTATTTCTGAGTCTTGCCAGCACACATTATTTCTAATACACACCCAACCATCTAAAACAAAAAGTAAAGTGTAGATTAGTTCAGAAATGTAATAGACTGACAAAATTATCCTAACACTCTTTGAGATTTTGTGGTCCTTTCTCGTGTTCAGGTGCAGTTGGTTGTAAGATGTAATTGTCTAGTTAAAAAGATGTATCAAACCTAAGATCTATTGAAATCAATGAAAATAATAATGTCATTTCTGTTTATGTGCTGTAATATCATAGGTGCTTCTCTGTAAGCTCTCTCCCATCCCCTCTGATTTAAACCCAATATTTATTATATCTCTCAGCACAGATTTCAGTGCTATGCCTTATGTCCACTGAAAGAGCATGACTGAAGCCTCTCCATAGCATTCAACTCTCATGTGGTGAAAATATTTTTACTTGACTTGCATACTTATTAGTACTCTATACTTGTGTGAAATCCAAGAGGCCTGTTTATGTTACAGGTCAACTCAAAGAGGAACAGAAGCACAGGGAAAGAAAAACATCATACATGTTCTGTTTATAGAGTATTAGGAATTGGCAGATCACTTAAAAATTTATAAAATTAATCTCAGCTAAAATACTGGAATTTAACCTACATTCTAATAATTTTTAATAAACAATTTCCAACCCAATTTAAGTGTCAGTTGTCTTCATTAAGCTCCTACCTTCACTGTAGTTCATGATGAAGCTGTAGCATATTGGATAGCTGCTCCTGAGCCTTCTCTTTGTTTCAATGCACTAGGTTCCATGCATGGCAGCTTGGGAGCTCAGGAGAATTCAGTGAATTCTAGTTTATATCAACCAGACTCAGCTGGTCAGTAAAATTAGGGAAAGGAAGAGATTCTATTGTAATGGTCTGTAAAGCTTGGCAGATCCTGACAGATCCTCAACATAAGCACCTAAGAAAGCTGTGTTATTTCTTCAAAGCCTCTTGTGAATGAAAGCATCAAGATTTGTAACCCATTTCTGAGAGAGAGAATACCCACAGACCTTTTAAGAGGTCTCAGAAAGGGACCACACTACATCATAGAAAGTGATGTTGAGACAGAGAGTGATGGTAAAATTAAGAAAACCAAAAGCCTGAGAATAGGCATCACTAGAAAGTCCATGGAGGTGAGTTATGTGTTAAGTCTTCTGAAGTTAGCCAAGAATTACTCCTCCACATATTATTTAAAGACTTTTTAATACCGTCCTTATATGATAGAGAAAATGAAACTCTAGTAATTTTACAGTTAACACATTCCTAAACTGTTAGTTTTAATCACAGAGATGGTTCCTCTCAATATATTTTACTAAGCTCCACTCTAGCAGATTGGTAATTGTGGCTTCGGTCCAGCAAAGCATACATAAAAGTGAACCTGTGGTTGAATTAATTTTCGTGAGGTATAGACACCTTTAAGGTATTCATGTGCTTAACTGCTTAGCTGGACTATGGTTTTGATGAACAACATCTCTGTGTCACCCTATCAGCCTGTCCAGCAATGCAATGGAGCCAGCAAAAAGTTAATGTGATTGTTAAGTCATTGGAAATAGGACATGCACAAGTCTATGAAATGATCTAGTGGAAGCATTTGTCTAAAATTAGTTCTTACTTTTTCAAATTAGCTCATTTTTCTGGATAAGAGAGCTGACTATTCTGTGAAAAAAAAATGGAGAAATTAAATAAAATTGAACATACTGAGTTATTAATCAAATTAATAGGTGACACCAAATTGTAGTTTGAGAACCCACCTGAAAGGAAAAGGCTGTTCAAAGATCACATGCAAAGGTTTATATGTTTTATTAGTGACAGAAAAATATTACTATTCATATATTGTTAGTCCTGAATAATATCCTCCTAATTAAAATTAGTGCCTGCTAGATTTCTCAAATGACATTTTAGCAACAGCAAAGAAAACAATCCACATTTCCTGTAAATACTTTGCTGCACATTAGAAATAATTTTCAATTAATTTACTCAAATACCAGAATTTTGTTGCAATTATCAATGAGGCTTGTGCTGCAGAGCAAAAACCTAGCATGATTAAAACACCAGAGCCTATACTGAAAAATCAGGAAATGGTGTTAAGCTCAGGAGGTGAAATTATTCCTCAGGCCCTGGGAAGCTTTGAGCCACCACCCTCGATGGGCAGCCAGAGGCGTGTCCTGACACAATGCCCTGGGACCCAGAACCCCTTCAGTGGCCTGAACAGGCTTTACCCACACCCAGGTGAAAGGATCAAGGAATGTACATTTGCAAAACTGCTGTGGTGATTTAGGAGATTAGATCCCATTTCAAAGCTCCTTGGGCATTTGAGACTTAAGAAAATGCTGTGACACTCAGCATAAAAAGGCTCGGATTTTTGAAACAAAGCAAAAGATGCATAAAATTTCAGTTATGTGTCTCAGTCTGAAATGCATCTCTGTGTGCTCCTGTGGTTACAATCTTAAGTAACTTTAATATGTAGGTTCTTTCATTTAAACGTTTCTCTCTTTTTCTCTGTTTAAGAACATGGTTCAGATGGTGTTGAAATCCATGGAAAGCCTTTTTTTTCCTATGAGGGATTTTGAATAATATTTGTAAGAAGTCATGCGTCATGGCAATTTGCAGACTGACAACTGGACACAAGCATTATGTCTTATTAAGATTCTCTATCCAGGTTAAAAGAATACTGAAATCTCATTTGAACCCTTCTCTAGCCTGCCCTGCACTGAAGCAGACCAGAAGTGAAGTTTATCCCTTCTCATTGCAAAGACATACCGAGGACTTTAGGACTTTTAGGACATAAGCTGTGCACAGGAGTATTATAAATGTGTCTTCACAGTTTTAAGAACAATAAGTAAAAAAGGCAAAAGTTTACTAAGTTATTGGTTATCCTCATGGGATTAGTCAGAGATGGTACCATAGAATTTCCTCTGTTACAGTAGGATTGCTGTAACCATCATTCAAGGATATAAGAGAATATAAGGTGGAGTATTTTTAATTAGAGAAATAGTTAGTGA
The DNA here is from genome assembly GCA_013399135.1 of Heliornis fulica. NCBI lineage: Eukaryota > Metazoa > Chordata > Aves > Gruiformes > Heliornithidae > Heliornis > Heliornis fulica. Next base: position 120,878 of record VXBZ01009229.1, read on the forward strand.
TAGAAAAATACCTGGAAAACAGCTACACAATTCTGAAAAGGAGGAGCAAACCTCCACCCAGGTGAAGATTAGACAGAATTAGTATGAGTTTTATATAAGAAAGCTAAACACTTAACAGAATTTAATTGTCTTTCTTTCAGAGTGCTATCTTTTATATGAAGACCTTTATCTTTGCAGAAAGGTGGAGAAAAAAGTGTTAGTCAAGAGCTGTGGGGAGCTAGTTAAAATGAAAGTGGAAGATATGATTCTATATTAAAATACCCCATAAACTCAATATCTCTACTTAATCCATGGAACTATTCCCGTTCTAGCCAGTAAGAAAATGTATTTTAGTTTCCTATCTTTTGTTCTGAAGAATTTTCTAATAGTAGTGTGAGGACCAGGACTGAGAATTTGGGAATTAACTTTTATGAAAAAAATCTCTTGTTCACAACTGAGCATTTTCATTGGGTTTTTTGATCATCGGTTTGAGCTAATTATAATTTTTCTTTTGTCTGCTCCATGGAATATTTTCAAATTTCAACTATAAGTCCTAGCTAAAAAGTTTTTTTTTTCTTATGGTTCAAAGATCTTGGGGTTTGGGTTTTTTTAACTTCAAACATCAGAAGTTAGGTGCCCATCAATCTTTTTATCTGCCTTCAGATTCTTAACAAGAGTTGTAGAGCAGGCTCTTAATAAAGATGCATTATGTACTTAACAACAGCAAGAACATTATTTTCTTCCCATCAAGACAATAGTAGAATAGACAGTATTTAAGCAGAATTTTTCTGTAAATATTTTCCTATGATTAAGCCAGGATAATTATAACTAGGCTTACCAAAACCGCTGACTAGTTCTATAAAATTTTGTGGGGATGAAGGCTAAAATATTTGCCTTCGCCAGCCTGATGGGAACATAATGAAGATGCAAGTAAATCTGTTTGTCCTAGAGGGAAAATAACATTAAAATAAAAAGAAAAAAGTGCCTGTATGTTGTTGCTTAAATATACCTTTTCCAGTTTTTATATTAGTAGGGCTTTCAAGACTACACTCATTATTTGAAGCGGGAGTAGGACCTTCATCTAGTAAGTACCATGTGGAAACTTGGTATCCAAACAAACAACATAAAACGAGGGAGAGAAGGGTGGTTATGTTGTCTGCACTGCACACGGGTGAGGACAAGTCACAGGCGGGCACAGTCTGTCCGGGTGTGCAGGGATGGCAGAGTTAGCAATTTAGCCTAAGCAGAATTGCACGTTAAGGATGTGTGAAAATGAAACCAAATTGTTTATGTCAGTCCCACGCATCAAGGGAGAGTTCTCTAAACACAGTCTCCAAAGCAAATACTAACCTCAGCTAACTTGAGATAACTAGCCTTTGAATCACTTCCCTAAACGCAGGCATCAAATGCCATGTGAGGTACGTTAGGGTTTCAAGGACATCAGCAAAGGGCTGGCAGGTACAACACCAGGCACACTGGAAATCTAGGTCAGGGTGCCCTACAGCATCTCAAATGGGTTACACGTCTCTGTGAGACAACTAAAACAAACACTCATCAGGCATGTACACTCAGGGTGTCTCTATAATCTGTAGAATGAGATACTCATCTTCAGCAAGATGAACAGCTCTCTGGAGGTACCATTCTTTCTCCACTGACTTTAGAGCATGTCTTGGCCAATGTGCTCCTGAAGAAGATTCAGAGATCAGGCAATGAGTTTTTTTATTATATTTATATTTTTTCAGAAAGAGTATCCTGGCCAGCCTTAGGCAAAAAGAGCAGTATTTATAATTGTAGGTGGGTGTTTTGTTTTCCTTGTAGGGTTTTTTCTGTAGATTTCAGTAATCTTTTTTTTTTTTTTATTTAAAGGATTTATTTCTATGGTAAAAAAATTATAACCATGTATGAAAAAAAAATCAGCATATCCATTAAGTCCTCAGAAAGCAAATTCACAACAGACTATTGAAAACTTTTATTCTCAGCAACAAAGTGCTAGATTTAGACCCAGGATTTGGAACAGGAAAACAAAGATGATGTTGAAACACCCTTAAGTGAGAACTACTTTTAATTTAAGTGAAAGCCTTCAGAGGAATTGCACCTTTACTGTAGGGAAATCAGCTTTGGACTTAGAACTTTCAGGATCAGAAAATTTAAGTTGGAGATTCATTGTTAATGTCATTCAGATATGAATTTCTGAATTCAAATTATGTTTTTCTATACCTTTTTAGGCAAGATCATTCATGTGCAGCATGTTGACAGGCACATCTTTAACCTCATTGTTCAGGCCTCCCCTGAAGGTCAAAGGGAATTTCTGAGGGGAATAAAGCATGAGGAGATTAGCTTGTTAAACATACTGTTAATAAAATTAAAGAGAGACCCCCAAGGAAAACTTACTTCAGATCCAAGGCCACATTTTTCAGCTTGGGATCTCCTTGCAATCACATAAGTATTCTATGAGAAAAGGCACCAGATGCTTAAAACACAATAGGGTTGAAAAGCTAAAGGTTGCTCCATATCATTTAGGCACATCATGAATTTGAGTGGTCCAGAGCCAGCTTCATTTGTCACAGGATATGACAGACTGTGAAGCCAAGTCCCCTTGATATGTCTTCACTTTCTCTGCTAATAGTGCTTTTTCCACATGAAGGAAAGAGCTGAAGAAAACAACTGCCATAAAAAGAGGAGGGGAGGCAGATGCTGCTGCTGCTTCTGGACTAGAATATCAGAACTTCCAAGAATGAAATACTGTCATATAATCTTATCTGTGTGTGGATTTCACATTTTTCCCTCCTTTTTTTTTGAGGAGAAAAGTTATTATTTTTCTGTTTTGTTATACATAAAGTATTTCCATTTAGGCAACTTATATTAGATGTGTAAATATATATATATATACTGTCTAAGCAATGCACAGTAACCTGATGGACCCAAGGGTAGTGATTCATTTAGCAAGAAATTACATGTAAAGATTAGGGAAATAAGCCATGCCTGACAAAGCTATTGCTGAATAAAAGCTTCTGATTTAGGCTTCTTTGAATGCCTTTGGTTTTATTCCAAAATACACCACCAATATCTGATAGAAAGCATTACAGAATGGTCTAAGATTGACTTTTGTCTTCTAATGACTTCTGCAAATTAGACATATCAAGCAAATTAGGCCCATTATTGAAGGTGAATTAGCAAAAACCTGGTTAATTTAAGATGAATTGCATAACCTTTGTAATGTTATGGTCCAAAACAAAAGGATTGAAATCTATAAATATTCTAGGCCTCCAAGAAGTGATAAAATATCATGTAATATACATTTGAAGACAGTCTATTTATTGTAATCTATGTCCTTTTCTCAAATGAAAACATACCACCCATCTTTACATTCCTTTTTTTTTTTTGAGTGTGACGCCATGTTAATCTGAAGGTCAAACTGAGAAAACTGATATAACAAAGCAAGTGCTCTTAGGAATCGTGTCACGTTGTGTTAGGCTCACAGATAAATGGGCATTAGCTGTAGATAGAGGTACTTACCAGTTCAGCAGATTCCTCTACATGTCTGTATCTTATCTTGGATTAAGTATTATTGGGTTTGATTTAATATTTTATATGTTATTAGTGTATAATTGTTTTCATATATTTGTACATTAAATACAGAAGGAGTGGGTGTAATCTGAAGCACAACTCTCTCCCTTTGCTACATCCCTGTGACTGGCCACAATATAGATAATCATGATTTATTATGACGGGTAGTCATTTTCCTGCAATGAATCATATTTTACCAAGAAGTAGAATTTGAATTTGTGTCTCTAAAGAATTGTTTGGGTTTGTGGTTTTTTTTTCTTCCCTATTCTGTGTATCTCATTTATAACTTCTCTTTACAGCTTTGGTGTTTCATGACTCAGAGAACTAAAGCCCAGATATGTTGACAGATTTGAATTCTGTCATTTCATTTAAATTTAATCCTTTTTCTAAACCTCCAGATAATACATTGCTAAGACATACCTTTCCATTTTTAAATACTTCCTGGTTTGTACAATGTATACATTGTACAAAACGTAAAGGTAAAAAACCCAAAACCAACCCCCAAAAAACCCTAAAAATATGAAAGGGGAAAAACTGCATTCTTTTTTAAAAAAAAAAAAAAATACATTAAGGTAATTTTCTTCACTTTTTTAATTGAGAATGCAAATTGTTTTTTGTGAGAACACAGATAAAACAGATAGCATTATTCTCAATATATGGGCAAATAAATCATTCTTTATGAAACTTACACTATGAAGAATTTAACTTCATCACCAAAATATCAGTTAAATATTGATGTGTGTCCATATGAATGTCCAGGCTAGGAATCAACCTTGTGTTAATATTCCTGAAGTTGAATCATTTCACATTTTGTCAACATATTAGACTTCCCTAGCTGAAATGATGGACTCTGTTTCTGAAAAGCAGTGAGAGAACTAATAGCCAAGACAATGAAGAGAGGGCAGATTTACAGATCCTTTCTTCCCTGACTGCTTCTGCTCTTCAGGGGGGTGTTTGTCACACCACCATTCAGAGCATTCAGAAAGTAGCCTGAATCTCTCATTTCCTGTATCGTATGGCTGTCTCACATTTTGTTTCTCAAAAATACTTTTGTTTACTTGCTTCATCTGGGCATTTAGGACTGCTTTGTAGTGCTGCAGGCCTTTTTATTTGATAAAAACCCTGAAATAGAAAGTGTCACAACAATGACAAAAATATAAAAGCATGGAAAAGGAGATTAAGAGATAATCAGAATTATTTTTTAACCCCAAATAACAAGTAATGTACCTTGAATTATTTGAGGAAGAAACAAAGGAATTAAGGCTTTTATTACTTATTACTTTTATTCTTCATTCAGCTTTGCAGCTTTTGGTTTTAAATATTTCCAGACATGAAAAGGATGGTTGCAAAGGTTTTGCGATACAAGCCCTGGACTGATTCTGACGTCTTGACAGGGACCAAAAGATGGGAGTATTAAGAGGAAATGTGAAGCAAGTAAAGAGATATTTCAAAGCAAAGTAAAAATCATAAACAGGTGCAGGAGTGAAAGAGTTCAGCTTGTCTAGAAGAAGGGACAGCCGTAACAGCCCATAGCCATATGTAGCAGTTTGCTTCTGTGGAGAAGATCATAGATATTATTCTCTGTATTGGGAATGGACTAAAAAACAATCGTGAACACTTCAATATACAAGATGCAGGGTATCCTGGGAGAAGATTTCATTTGAAAGGCTGATAGCTATTTAGCTGCACTAAAAAGGTTAGTGACCCACCATCACTTTAAGAACAGGTTAGGCAAATGTGTTAGAAATTATATTCATAGGGTTGATCCTGCCTTTAGCCTGGAGATTAACTGGATAAACCCTCCAAGTCTTTTCTAGACTGAAAGCCTAAGATTTTAAATTGATCTTACTGGGAAAACTTAATAGTAGTCTTAGGATCTAGCTGTGGCCCAATTTCTTGCATGAGTGCCACTAAACCAGAGGTTCACTGCATTACCAAAATGTTGGGTAAATTCATTTTAATGCTCTAATGTCATGAGAATCTGATCCATAATGGCATAGACAACATTGGAATTTCCATTAAAAAATAGAGAGGGAGAGGAAGAATTTTTGTCCTTGACTGACTGTGAAGACTACTAAAATAATCGGTATTTTTCATTCAGTTCTGTGAAAGATGATTTATTGTGATTATTTTTTGGTTCTATGTGCATTCAATTCAGAAAAATCTTACAGGTTTTCACAGAAGTTATGGCTGAATATATTGCTGGATCAGTTCTTGTCCCAGCTGTCCAGCTCTAGTTTACAGCCAAAACTACTGCATAAACCTGAACTTTCAAAATCTTATTTAGCTGGAATGGATTTGGCTTCAGAGAAGCTGTAGATGAGCAAGCCAGTATTCACAACTTATTAGGAGACAGAAATAGCTGAACTTAGATGATGCAGATGCTATTTATGGAAAATTAAGTTACATTAGGAGCTTGTCTGAGAGCAGCAGATACATTCTGTCTTCCATTTCATTTTCCTTAAGAGAAGCAAGGCTGGCTGACTTTTAAGGACAGAAAGAAAATCAGGGCAAGGTTCAGTAATGGCACAGAACAGTAGAAAATATGTCTCATCTAGTAAGAGAAACTTCAATGGTCACATTATTAATCCTTGATTTTAGTTCTTTGTGATGAAAATATAATGTATCGCAATAACAGGTAATGATTCAAAAAGGACTGGTACCCATTGTGCTGGGCAAATACAAGGTGGGGTTTTTAAACTGCTGAATCTTGAAGGCTTTACTGCCTAAGGATTTGAACACATACCTAATAGTGTATACTGTCTGTTGGCCATGTTCTTCCCTTGTGACTCTGTGACTAGCAGGATTACTCCACAGGAATTTTGCAAATGGACAACCTATTTGAAGATTGACACCTAAAAACTGAAAACAAAAGATAAATTACAAGAGTGTAACATATCAAATTGAAAAATCCAAGACAAATATGTGGGGTTTTTACATGACTTCTTTCTGGTGAAGCATAACTTTAAAAGCTGGTGCTGCTTCTGAGCAAATTCCAATTCCTTTTCAGTAGTGACAGAAGCTGTGAGCCCGCTAAAGCAACCTGGGATGCTCAGTATATTTGCTTCCATTTTTATTCCTTACAGCAATTGTCCATGGAGCACACTGCAGACAGACATCTGAGGATTTTTTTTCCCATAGAATACACCAGAGCTGGCTAGCTGAGAAGAGAAAGTGTTAAAGGTTGACTTCAATGGGACTGGTCCCTGACGAAGGTGAAGATTTGACCCAGAAAGGTTTGAGTGTGTTTCTGAACAAACTGAATTATCTTTTGTGCTTCTCAAACATGGGGTGCTTAAAAAAGTGAAAAGGTTTAGCTCCCAAACCATGTCTTTGAGTGAAACCATTTTATGTCATTCCTTTAAAAAAGCCTTTTTATTTTACTTCCAAACTGCAGTGAAATGTTAAACTCTAAATAAAAACTGTCTTTAACCCTCCATTTTCTAAATGTAGTGTATTATCCCCAGCAGTTACTCGCTGTTTAGATTTTTGTTAATTCTAGACTCTTTTGATTCCTTTTTTACTCAAATCTTTTTGCAGAGCAAAGCCATCTATTTTCTAAGCAATTGCTTTAAAATTTGGAACTTATATTTTTATTGTGGAGTTTTTGTATTGACCACAAATATGACAATCTAAATGATGATACATACTCTCTTTAGTCATGAATAATGAAGACCTGTTTCTTATGCCAGAGCTAAACTGTCTTCTTCCTCTCTCTACAACATCCCATATTATCTATTCTACATAATATATCTATGAAATTTTACTTGTACTTAAATAATCACAGCTTGCTTAGGACTGTTCATTACAGATTATAGAGAGCAGCATTTGGGCATATTTCAGAATATTTTTTTCTGATGTAAACTACGCAATAATTTTAAATTAATTGGTATGATTTCTCTTGGCTCCTACAAATCTTTGCTCTGAAAATTTTATACTGCAGATCAGCAAGCAAAAGTGTTCATGCAATTTTGATATCTACAATCTATCAAATGTAGATATTAGAATGTTATGTTTTAGACTCTTTAAATATATTTATTAAATTCAATACTGAAAAGTTAATTACCATTTATCCAAATAGAAAAATACCCAACATACTTACCATTTTTTGTGCTGTAGTATTTAAATACTTTTCAGCACAGTTCAGCATATTCCTGTTAATAATTAAACACAAGTTGTAATTGATTAAAGGTGACCAGTTCCAAGAAGAAGAAACATGAAGAGATGCACTGTAAGAAGTGAGCTAATAACAGCAAAATGTGGGAAATCATTTTCGAAAAGTCTGAATCTAGACTTGTGCTTTATAAATCACAACCCAGAAGTAACTGGGGATTCAGCCAGATCTCATTAATTGAATAGGAATAGAAACTATAAAGACTGAAATTTATGTAAAACCAGTTCACTGGTCTATTCTTTTATGGGAACTATTTGGAATCAATCTGTATCTGTAACTCTTCTATGGGAAATGAGTCAAAGAAGAGCTACAGCAGGTGCTTTAAAGTAGTAAGGGATTTCCTATGAAACCCAGTGGACTGATGACTCACCAGTTTAATTATGGCCTACTCTTCCATTATAAAAGCAAGACAATGATTTTTTTAAAGGCTCTTGTTGAGTAAATGAGTTTGAACAGAAAATCTTTGATAAGGAAAGAAGATGCCCATATTTTATTTTAAGGAGTCCATATAGAGAATGTCTTCAGACTACCACAAAGATTAATGTTGTCTGAATATGCCCAGACTAGCTGGATGGATCAGCAGTAACTCTTTCTGTGCAGTGTGGCTTTTCTTAGTTTGAATTTCTGACTTATTTTTCAGTTCAACAATTTGATTTATTCTTAAGTTATATATATATCCCAGACAGACATTACCATAGTTTATGCTTTATGGAGTGGGTTTTTTGGTTGGTTTTGGTTTCTTTGTTTCTTCCTTATATAAAATAAATTTTCGTTTTGTTTTGTTTTGTTTTTTTTTTCTTTATATAAAATGAATAAAATTACAGTTACTATTTCCTAATTTCAGAATACCAATCCCTTTAAGCAAGTCACATATGCCTGAGAAATAGGGCAGGCTTTGTAAAATGGTGAAGCATATACTGTTACTGCCAGTGGGAATTTTGCTATTTATTTGGAAAACCACCATTTTCAACCCCATAAAATGGGAAATAAGGTCTCCCATATCCACTGCATCTCTGCTAAAGCAACACACTACCTCAGATCTGATGAGAGGTGCAGAGGAGAAGCTTTCTTCTCAGTTTTGAATTCCAATGCCTTGTGCTGCAACAAACAGAAACTATTCTATAGGGTTCATCCCAGAGGAATGTAATGAAGTGTCAGTCCTGGAAACATCATCCACTTCCCATGACTCTTCTGCAATTGGCTTTGTGGAGACTAGAAAAAGCAAGGGTATATCAGGTCCTGCATACTTAGGAGACCATTTATTCAAAATATAATATACCGTCCTAACAAGTGATAAAAACCCAGCAAATCATGATAGCTCAACCAGAAGCACCCTGCTTTTTTGCACCATCCATGCAAAGTAGTAAATTCCAGTGAAAACTCCACTGATGAAAGCAAAGGAGGCTCTGGTATTTAGGGTATGGTAGGTGACAACCCATAGGCAAAATGGTTCTTTTCATAGACAGATGAGTCACATAGTCTGGTTATCTGGCACTATTTATTTTCTAGGTTGGTTGGTTTCATTTGACTGCTCTACTCAGAAATCATTAACTTGATTTTTCCTGTGTCTCTCACGTCACTAGGATAATGCATCTTGTTGATAAAAGGTAAACTTTTGGTATCTGGAGGATAAAGGAAATAAAAAAGACTCATAGCCTATATAAATCAAGAGGAAAAGGAGAAAAGGAAGCTACTTAGAAAAGTAGGTGTCATTGATTGACTGTAATTTTAAAGGGTCTTTCTTATGATGGACAAAATCCTGAAGTGTTCATTAACTAATGGAATTACAGTGGCAGACTATTGCTGTCTCCACAGAACATCAGGTTAAAAAGTGCAGCTTAATAATGGGCTTCTCTTCATCATGGATTAGTGTCCTCAGTGTCTGGAGCTCACTCAAAGACACTGGAAAGGATCAAAGGCTTTCCACTATTGAAATTTGTGTTTATGCTTTGCTCTTCCTCACTGGTAGTGCTCACATGCACTACAGATCTAGATGAGGAGAAGGAAGACATAAGGAACTGTCACTGACAGGAAATTCCCAGTCTGAAATTCCTGATAACAAATTATTTTCCTGCTCAAAGCTTCAAATGAAGCTGAACTCAGAGGGTTAAGCAATAGAAGCACAGCACCTGGGCTTTAATATATTCAATTACCCAGAAAACAAAATCAATTTTGTTTTTGTTAATAGCACTGAAATATGCATTACACTATTTTAATTAAAGCAGTCTATTACGCTTGCCATTCAGTTCATTCCTGCATATTCCCTCAGGGCATTAGTCATGTACTGTGATAAAACATAATGAAAATAATTTATAAAGGAAACAATACTATAAATCAATCTGATGCCTAATGAACCTGCATTACAAGAATGGATACAATATTATTTTTTTAGAATATGTAGTGCTTTCTCCTCAAATGATTGGAAGAATGTCCTACAGCACTTATAAAATAGCACCTTCTTCCATCTCAGTGTGCTTTCAGAGCACTGCAACTTACCATTCAAGCAAATATTGGCAAAATTAATAGATTTTTTCCATTTACATTAGCTTTCTGATTTTTTTCCCTGTTATTTTATCTTTAGTCAGATTCACCTGCATCATAGGAACACCTGTAGAGACCACAGGGATTCAACTCATCTGCATACTTCAGCAGTCAGCTCTTTGTTGTCTGTATTCCAGCAGAGCTAAATTTTATAGCTGAGATCAGAGCTCTTCAAACACTAAATACAAACCAGGTCTTCCCTGAATACCTCACAGTGGCCAGTAGGCAAAAATAAAGATTAAAGGTGAGAGACACCATTAGCACTTCCTTTCCAGTTTAAGACAGGAACTGACTAAAGGTTAGGTATGTTGAAGGATTCAGGATCCTAGCCCTAAGTGGCCACAAATGTACTGGAAGGACCAGAATTTGTCAATGATCATGCAGAAATTCTGTGGCTGAGTCCTGTCTTTCCTTTTTATCTGTGTTGATCCTGTCAAGAGAAGCCTCTACATGTATTTCTCCAAGGTTAAATTCTATCTTAATGTTGTTTTCTGGTACATGAAAAGTGATAATTCCTGCAGTTGTGAACAGTTTCTCAGAAGCTGAGCATTCTCAGCTCTCCATCATAAAGATTAACAAGAAAACAGTAAAATTCTATTGCCCCTTTTTGTTTTTTTATATGCAAATGATCCTTAAAGACTTTTCTCACATTCAGCTAGAGAGTGGGTTTGTGAATTGCCTTTACCTGAGATCTGATAAGGAATATCTGTCACTACTTAATGTTTGCATTCGCTGACAGAACACGTGTGTAACAGGTTGCTTTACTGCAGGCTTTGCCATTTATGTGAATTGTGTCTTTATTTTGGTATTTGCTACAAGATCTTCCCACTTGGAACAATCCTTCCATAAGAATTTTATCACTCCTGTATTTATAGGAGAATTCAAGTGATTTGGAAAAGCAGATTGAGCTAGGACAGGAATAAGGAGACAGATGATACTACATAGCCCAAACAGGGTGTCTGGAATCTTACTGACAGAGCCTAGAGGTACTCTAGAGTACTCTCCTAAAGGGTTATCAAAGAATGCCCTGATGTTTTCCCAAGCTGGCGCATAAGGAAAAAGTAGGAAAGAAGAACTTGACCTCCCACAGCCGAGTAAGCTGAGATGGGCTGTGACTACATTGCAATACGCTGTTGTTCTTGTAGGCTACTAGGGGAGCAAAGAAGAGGCAGAGTTTGAAGGTGATGCGAGATAGAGTGGGTTTTCAGGAAATTTACTCTGGGTGTGGTGTTTCCCCTTTATCATTGCAGAGATGGAGTGGCTGGTGCATCATTTAGGTTAACTACAATTGGATTATTTATTTGCTTAGGTATTTCCCTTTTTTCTGTCAAAAACTTCCAAAACCTCAGAATAGATTACCAATTTTTTTTTTCTAAAAGGTCCATAAAGTGCCCCTTACAGGGAGCTGAACTGGGCCAAGAGAGGAACAAACATCCTTCAAATGGTATTTCCTGAAGTGCCATAACCAAACCTTTAATATACTTTGAATTCCCATGTAATAATTTAGGAGTACAATTTATTGCTCTGGTTATTGAATATATTTCTGTAGAAAACCGAAAGGAAACAACAGAAAAGAATGACTCAAGATAAATACTATTGCATACCTAAAGGCTGTTAGAGAACAGTGCTAGGATTATTAATTTGTAATTTTTTATTTTTTTTTTTGTCTCACACCAAACCACAAAACTACTCTGGAGTACAACAGGAAAACTTAGGACCAGCTGCTGAAGCAGAGTAGGAAGAGCCACTTGGGAAGGTTTCCGTCAGACACCCAGGGGAGCAGGCCATGGCAGGCTGCCAGAACAGCCCAGAAGGAATCATTCCCAAGGGTATCGCTCACCTGATCACAGCTGTATTGGCTCACAAAAAAAAAACCCTGTAGGAAACTAAGTCCCCACTCACACTGGGTTACAAATTTAGCAGGAGACAACAAACCTTGCCCGACAGTGGGGCAGCAGCTAATATCAGCTACTCCATAACAACTTGTTTTGTTGAGAAACAGAATCTCCTGGCTGGTCAAATTACTGTTGGCAGCTCTGAAACTCCTGTTACAGGTAGCTGCTACAAGCCTGGCCTCTAATTTGGAAGAGAAGGTGTAGCACCTTTGGAAGGCTGCTGACACATGGCAATAAAGGTGTCTGAAGAAGTTCCAGCTCCCTATGTTACCATCAGCAGCCTTAGGCAGATTAGAAAGTCAGGCTGACCGGTCTGTGGTTCTATAAACCATTTCTTTTGCTCAAGAAACCTTTGCTTAAACCTTTGGCTAAACTAGGTGAAGAAACATTAAATGGTCAAAAAAACTGCAACAGTCTGGTACGTGACAGAAACTGTTAGTATTTACTCCCTCCTTGTATTTGTTGCTTCTACCATAGGTGACTTTTTTTTCTAGATGAATAATTATATTGCTTGAAAGAAACCTCTGTGGAAAAGTGTGTTCATATGTGAAAAATTTTTGACTCTTTCTCTTGCCATGAATTTTCCTTTCCTCCAGCCCACTGTATCCTGATTGCATCAATGTTTTGAAAATGGAAATTAGTGACTTTGCTCCACTTCAAATAGCACCATAATAGCACAACTAAAAAGCAAGTTATCCATTCCACTCAGTTTTGAGACTCATTTACAAACAGATCTTATCTTTTTAGATAAAGTGGAAAGCATTGGATGTCAGTTGGTTTCCCTTTTAGTAATGAATACAGTAATTTTAAATAGTATAGGAATGGTTCACAGAGAAGGGAACTATTAATTGTGCTTCTCCAGGGGTCTGATTACTCTTCAATTATTGTTTGTGTGTTTTTCTCACCTTTCTTTCACCTTTCTTGCCATACATAGTCAACAAGACACAGTATTTAATGCACTATTGATTCAAGTATAGTTCTTACCTATATTGTACTCATATGTCTCTGGCATATTAATTGTGCTTAAGAATGGAGATGATTAAAGTCAGATTATTTTTATTCCCACTCCCCACCAAAAAAGAACACCCTAGCTATTCATTGCAAATATTCCATCCTATTCCATCATTGAAAAGATTGAAAAGACATTTTCCTCTGTTCAGAAGCCAAAGAAACTTATGGAATAATCTGTACTGCAAATTTCATTTTAAGTTAATTGAAACATAAAGAGATAAAATTACAGAATGCATCAACCTCTGTCAAATCTTTAAAGGACATGGGTGAACTGAAAGCCATGACATGGTTGAATTTGGACTGTAATCAATAGGTAAAGAAAAGCAGCAGATCTCTGATAAGTAGACAGCAACCACTTTTAATCCAAATGTTGAAACTCACATAGAAGTCTGAAAAGAGTCTTCCCTAAAGTTTTTTTCTTGACCTTGTAAAATATAACATTTCTCGGGATTTTTTGCACACAAGAAAAATTCTAGAAGTGTGACAGATATCTTATAAAGAATAATTTTCTTTCTGAGAAGTACGACAAATTAACAAGCAACTGGAAAAATTTTGTCCATTAATGGAAAGTTTGGGCAATCTCTAAATACAGGCATCACCGTATGTGCACACTGTAATACACACATACCTGTGCTCGTTTCTATATACATCTAGTACTGCCCCCATTATAAATCAAAGTCAATAACTGTCTACAAAATGTAAATCAAAGGAGATTTTTGGCCCACTGCCTCTTTGGGGCATCTCATTCTATTAAATAACCTACTTCTGAGAAACTTAGTGAGACCTTCACTGTTCAGTAACTTATGATTGCCTTTTTAATTAAAAGCTTGAACCTTACTTTATACTCATTAATCATATTAGATTGTAGTGTTGATATAATGGGTATAGTTCACCCCTCAGACACATTAGCAGAAGTTTTATTGAGGTCCAGGGTAAGATGGGTGAGGATTTAAAGATGGTATTTTTCTCCCAGTGTGCTCCGCTTCTGCATGCCTCACCTAATTCCACACATGGCACAGCCTCCTTTGCTCTTTTGGGTCCATATGATAACACTGCATGAGCAAAGCATCGGGACATGAGCCTCACCTCTGTGTGCTGAGGATTGCTTTGCTTTGAGTCCAACGTCCAGCCATCTGCTTAGCTTGGTTAGGAAGTGCTCCAACTCACCCTGGTATACAAGTACTACAAAGCAGGGGCACATCTCAAGCCTTGCTTCTCACCTGCAAGCCCAGAGATCTCAGGCACCGCAACCTTTCTCCTCAATTTGCTGGCTAACACGTGCTGCACATACTGATGTGTACTGCTTGTCTGTACCAAACACGGCTCCTTCGCTGTGGCCTGTTCCCACAAAAACCAATACAAAATTTCAGGTGATCGCAATGGTAGCAGGACTGGGCCCAGCAAGTCTGGCTTTTAAAAGAAATGCAGGCCTCAGCCTCAGCCTCTGCTGGTCTCAATCAACCAAAGTCCTCACTGGAGCTAGGCTAATTTACACCAGGGCAGGCTCTAACATTACCTATTCCTTTCTTTTCCTCTGTCTTACTGGCAAGGACCCAACAGCAAAGCTTTTTGTGCATTTGTTTCACTTTGTGTAAGGTCAGCTAAGGTTTTATGTAAAACAGATGGGCAAACTTAAAAATGATTTTTCACATTGCATTGAAAACCAGTAAAAAAAGCAAAGGGGGAAAATTACTCTTTCTGTTCTTTCAAAGGTTGTTGCAATGACCTTTATTTTACCCAATGCCTCAGTTTTTAGAAAGGAAAACAAAACCCTGGTTTTATTACAGTAGAGTTGTTTTCTCTGCTATTCATAGAGGCCTTAAAGAGGATCAGCAAGAAAAAGAAAATTCCCGGTGGTTCACTGGCAGTTTTAAAATGGGAATATAGTGCCCAAGTTATAAAATAAGGACTATATTTAAACATCCTTTAACTTATTCTGCTACATTTTTATTCTCACTAGTCTGCAATTTTGTGGTAATTTGTGTAAGGCTGAAGCAGTATACAGACATACGGGTTATCGGCCTGGAAGGGGATTTGGCACAGTTTTAAATAGCCTCTCCTCTTCTTCTTTAAAAAACAATAATAATTACACAAATGGGATATTGTGATTATAGAATTTTTCAGTCTAAGGCACACAAAACAGAAGTTTGTAAGACTTCTGTAGCTGTTCTGATTGCTGGAGAAGGGAAGATTTTTTCTAATGAATCAGGTTCTTTGTGTCTAATTAGGACTGATATATTTAGATATTTCCATTTCTTTAAAGTACTGTAGGCTGCAATATGTTATCCATACTGCTGAGGTTTCCATTATAAGCCAAAGAGAAAAGCCAAAGAGAAGTCAGTTTGTAAAACCTGTAGACATATCCTTGTCCCTCTCCTGTTGACCCTCAGTACTGGGTGCTATATTCAAAAAAGATAAAGATGAGATGGAGATATTCTTAAAAAAAAAGGTCTGTAGGAGAACAGTTCAAACAGAGTACTGTAAAACTTGATCTGCAAATAATGACCAAACAAATAGGGGTTTGTCATCAAAGAGATTACAATAAATGTACAGTCTTCAAGTAGACAGATCTTTGAAAAAGTAAGTTTATAGCTGGTTATCTATGTTTTTTACAAATAAAACTGAAAATAAAAGGATGCACATTTTAGGAGAATTCATGTTAGAGAAAATATTGCAAATGTTAGAGAGAGACTCGCTGGGACAGCCAGGCTGCTGACCTCTAGTGCTGCCACTGTCTCTTTAGGGACAGTTTTGACAAGCTGCTGGTAGGAGTAATATGGGCAGAGCTGACTGTCCTGGTCACAGGGGATGGACTAAGCTGACCTCACAAGGCCTTTCCAGCCTTGTGATTTTATGAGGAAGGTTGAATGCATAAATATTTATAATTTCCAAATCATACACCTGTTTGCAGAAACATATGTCTTTATCATGGGAGTTTTATGACTGCAGAGATTTGAATGGACTGAGGTGTCAGGAGGATGGAGCCAGGCTCTTCTCACTGATGGCCAGTGACAGGACAAGGGGCAATGGGTCCAAGCTGGAATACAGGAGGTTCCATGTAAATGTAAGGAAAAACCTTTTCACTGTGAGGGTGAGGGAGCACTGGAACAGGCTGTCCAGAGAGGTTGTGGAGTCTCCTTCTCTGGAGACTTTCAAGACCAGTCTGGATGCATTCCTGTAAGATTTAATCTAGGTGATCCTGCTTGGGCAGGGGGGTTGGACTAGATGATCTTTCCAAGTCCCTTCCACATCGTAACATTCTGTGATTCTGTGAATTAGGAAGCTTGTCCATGTACTGAATTAATACTATAGAGAATGGCCAAAAGAAACTTTTGGTTAGGCATGTATATGTATCTCATGTAAGTTTTGAAGCTTAAAAAATAACTAAAAGGATTAGTTAATTACTGCCATATTATCAAATATTTAGTTTCACAATTTTTCAAATATTTTTAACTAATTAATGTCTTTTCAAACAACATGATTATGTGACTGCTTTAGCAGGCCAGATACACATATTTAATCTAGCTTTGTGCTTGCTGAACACTGTTCAACCAGTTTAGCTATTCAGGTCACTTTTACTCTGCAACTACCTTCATATTATAGTAGTCTGAAGGATCAATTAACCAGGAATTTATTTGCAATGTAGTACTTAAAAAAATGCTTAGAGAGAAGTTGAGACAAATCGATGTCAATAGTAAGTGTTCAATTCACTGAATTCTATGGGAAGATAGGACTCTCAGAATGAAGACAAGCTGACCACATAACCCACTTGCTTACAATTACTTATGGGAGAAAAAGGCTGGGGTGGGGGTGGGGATTGGTACATTTGAGCTTTAGGGGCTTTTTCAGAGCAGAAATGTGACAGTCGTTTCAAGTGGGGTTAAAAATCAAAACAATTTTCATTTTAGTTTACATTTAAACATTTCAGAAGACAAATAGTCTTTAAACTTTCCAAAATGCTTGGGGTATTTCAAAATTAAAATACTTTGATGTACTTAGGCAAATTGAATCCAGGATGCCTCTGCAAGGGCAGGAGAAGTAATAAAACTGCTGATGGCTTGCAATGGTTAAATGTTTAGTCTACAAGCTTAACAATAGTTCTGGAAACAAAAACAGGAATGATTTTTATTGCAGATGGCCATGATGGTTTAAGTTAGGAGTGAAGTTGGCACTCTTTGACATGCTTATGAAACTGAATATTTGGCTACATTCATACATTACTGAAATAAAGATAACTACTATAACCACAAATAATTTGAAATGATTCTTTGGCACTTTACAAAGGAATTAAGGTGACCTTTTTTTTTTTTTCCCCTTTTTTCCCTTTTTTGTTTTTAAATGAATTATTGCATCCTGAAGTAGCTCTATCTCAATCTGATATGTGCATTTATTTGAAGACACTGCCTACAGATCCAATCCAAAATATCTGCTACTAAAGTAGTCCACAGGTCTCAGGAGGCGGCTATTTTCATGCTACTCTAATTGTCTTTGGTATGCATAGGTGGGAAAAAGTCTGTGGGCAGGATTTATTTGCCTTGAAAAGGCAGATACCCTTGAAAGGGCAGATAAAGTAAGGATACAAGGAGAGAATATTAGTGAATACTTGTAATTATTTCCCCTATGAATCTAGAGAAACTTTTTTTAAAAAATTGTTAATTTAATTGCTAATTTTGACTTCTTGCCTGCCAGCTTAGTATCTCATCATTTAGAAAGTGGTTCCTAATAGTGGAAAAAGCTCAGTATTATCATGGTTTACATGTTACAAGAGCCAGACAATTGCCCCATTTCCCCAAACAAATGGAAATAAGTGATTCCGTATACAGGAAGCTAAGAAAACAGACAAAGGTGAAAGGACTTTCTGTGTTAATTTAAAATCAACTTCTACATATGCTACACTTTCCAATTATAACTATGTAGAACTGACTGTCTCAGGTGTTGAAAAAGAAATTGTCTTATCCTTCCCAAAATCATGACTACCAAATTTAAAGATCTTTGTTCTTTAAATAATAAACTTTGAGTGCTTTCTGTTTTCATTTGGCTTTCAAGATTTTAACATGCACTTGGGTCACATTTTCGTGCTTTTCTGTTCAGCTAACAGAAAAATAAATTAATTTTTCTTTTTAAACGATGCCCAAGAGCCTCACATAATCACATTACCCCTGGAAATGGGATGTCAGGAAAAATACCAAATATTGTGAAACTTTTGATAAAAGCATGAAATTACCTAACTACAACATAGTAGTATATTACATGTGCTTTAAAACAGAAGTCCCTACTGATTTTAGGACAACAGAAGGTTCCCAGACTAAAAATAAGACTTCTCAGTTGTGCATTTATGAAATCAAACTACATCTAAGATGTCTGGGATACTGCTGATACAGAATGCTTCCAACAATGAATAACTAGTCTGTGCTCCAAATAGATAATTGTGGGGGTTTTGTAATAAACAATCAAAATATAATTAAGACTTTTATGGTGTGGAGTCATCTTTATCTTGCCAGTCTCGAATGAGAAAATACACAGCAGTTATTGTCTACCTCTAGACTTCCAAAAGAAAGGGAAGGCAGCAAGCAAAAGAAGGATTGGGGATGAGGGGGGAGTGTAAGGAAAAAAAAAGTACAAATCAAACTGTGATGCTGGCAGCATGTGTGGTAGCACATGAGCATCCCAGGCTGAGGGCATCTCACTGAAAAAAAAAAAAAATCCTGTCTGGTGAAATACATCAATTCAGGACTTCTGTCTTAATTATTTTCACCAGACTAAATAACGATTAATGTTGCTAAGGCTGGAAATGTAACATGCAAGTAAATAAGACAGGAATTCCTTAAAAGAAGAAAGTCCAAAACGTTTTCTACGACTCATCAGAATATTAAAACACTGACCATCTTTTAAGTTTTAAAGTTTGTAAGCATCTCAACTCTACAGGTCTAAGATCCCCATACAATCAAGGGGTGATTAGTACTGTGTACAATCTAACCACAAACCATTAGAGGTTTGTCTCTGAAACTGAAGTTAATGCTGCTGCTTTGTGTTGAGGTGCCTTTTTGATCATGCAGAAGTTGGTCTTTAAGCAATACCTTCCCATACTGGTTTGGTAAACTGGACGTACCCTCTGGAGGCTGAGAGGCTTTTCTTTCCCAGGCATTCTCTACATGTCTGTAGGTCAGAGGGTTCCAGTTTTACACCAGAACTTGTCAGGATGCATAAGACACATTGAAATTATAGCCTTTTATAAGTCAAACAGCTGGAATAGATCTGATCCAAATGGCTGATGTGAATCAAGAGGCAACAGTATCAAGGATACACAATGCAAGTTATTACGCAGTCCTTTGGTTTTCATGTCACTAACAACAAATTTTCCTGAATGTGAAAAAAAAAATGGAATTCAAGATCTTGGTTAAATTTCTAGTGCAAATCCTGCCTCATCTGCCTAAATAATACCCTTATTGTTGTGGTCTGAGATATCTCTGGCATCCCATTCTGGAAAGTGAAGTTGTTGGTTTTCAAACGAGTGCCCAAAAGCATATAAACCTTTTCTGTAGACCTAAGATTTGATTGCAAAGTGTCTTGCAGTTTGAATTGATTGTGGTTGCCCATATTTGATCCCTTTTTAAACGCCATATTTTGTCTAAGTCTAATTTCTTGGACAGAAGTGCAAGTCAGCATGAGCTTAAGAACTGCATTATAGCTGTTCTGGATTTAACCAGAGTCACTGAAATTTTAAAAATAGGTATTTTACATTGTTGTGCTATGAGCTGCCTAGTGTTAGCTCACTTGCTATTCAAAATAATCATGGTTTTATTGAACAGAAATACAACAGCCAAGGAGCTGCCTCTTATGTTTAGCCACTGCACAGTGTTAAAGAATGAATCACAACTGAGCAATGTTTGTTGTTCACCCAGCACCAGCAACTTTAACATGGAGCTAGGAAATGCTTCAGTTTGTAGAGGGCTATTAAAAAAAGCATGAAGCTTTTGTATAACTTTTCAGCTAAGTCATTTGCTCAATGACAGCTGCTCTGGCAATTACCCCTTCTCCTGACCTTATGGTCAACCACAGTATGCTTCAGAGATCTCTGGGAAAGGAGACTATTACACCTAATGCGTTTGGACAAGTCTAGCATGTGTGCAAATTAATAAGAATGGCATATTCTATTCTATATTTCCCTCTGCAAATGTTGCCCTGCATTCATGCAACCTGCACATCTGCTTACCTGCTCTAACTAATGGTAATGGATCTAGCAGGATGCAGGGAACACAATATTCCCTCAAGTGATATTTTTGGCTGGAGACATATCCTTCCTTTTCTGAAAGGTAAGAACCTGAACTGATTTCTTATAATGGTGGATAGATTTCTTATTAAATTCTCCTCTTCAGTCAAGGAGGAAGAAATATTCATCTGTACATGACTGTGGCACATGAATGGATCTGGGCATTGGGAAGAGCACTTCAGGTCATCCTTTGAAACACTGAAATTTAAACTATGAGAGAAAAAAAAATCTGATTTATTATAAAATGGACCTGCACTTTTGCCTCTGGTATTAAAAAATAAAATAAATACAATTAGTATTTAACCGCTTATAGCAACAAGTGCCTGGTTCACTTCATAATATCAGTTAGGTCTGTAAACAAGGGCACACCTTGGCTTCATTTCACCTACTAACATTGCATTTTTCTTTCTAAAGTAGTCTTTAAACAGACTTTTTGCTAAATTACATGAAGTAAAAAAAGAAAAACTACCGTAATGTATGCTCATCAGTATAGAAGAACTTGGTGCATAATCCTGGAAGCTGTCAGGAGTCTTTTGTGGAGTGTTCAACTCCACTAAATTTTGATAAAA
Organism: Heliornis fulica; assembly: GCA_013399135.1. Taxonomy (NCBI): domain Eukaryota; kingdom Metazoa; phylum Chordata; class Aves; order Gruiformes; family Heliornithidae; genus Heliornis; species Heliornis fulica. Next base: position 141,884 of record VXBZ01009229.1, read on the forward strand.
CAAACAGAAATAAAATGTTTGTTTCTTTCAACAGCTTTTGGCAAGGGGTCCTCATAAAGCCTGGTCCACTGAAAACCATATGACATGCTAAAAAAAGTAGAATCCTCCACATATATTCATAAATGCTCAATAAATCTTTACATGTACGTTAAATCTTTATAAATCTTGTTAAGGTATTGCAAAAAAATCCCAAACAACCAAAACCAAATAAACCCTCCTCCTCTCCTGTTCTTTGCCCAGTACAGCAACACCTATTTTCTTAAGGATAAAGGATGAATAACAAATCCAAATATAATATTAATTCTTTCTGTAATACTTTTTTAGGGTGAAAAGATGTGTTCAGCTCTGTGAGCTAGTGCTAGCTTTGAAGCCGATTCTCACAAAAATTGTAGCATTTATTAATTTTACATTTAAGGTATATGACTTCAAGATTATTAAATTATCATGTGAATCTTTGCAACTGATTTAATTTTATTACCTTTACTTAAACACAAGTCACAAGGTAAAGCTACTTTCTTAATGTTTTTAAGAGCCTCTTCCACTTACTGCTATATATATGTGAAATGGCAACTATTCTTGTAGAGCAGTGAGTATCCAAAATATAGATTGCATGAAGATGATAGAGGGTGTGTGCGTGTTGGTATTTGCTTTCTGTGAGGACAATAGATTTTTCTACAAATACAGTAGAGTTTTCGGTATACATTGCTGGTGCTTCTAAATTTAATGATGAGGTCACTTTGAAATTCTCAAGATTTCTGTTGTCAGCTATGCAGCCTTCTGGCTGTAACTTCAAACATTTGGAGGAATACTGCATTTTCTATCAAATGAAACAATAAGTATTGACTATTAATAAGCTGTTGAATATTTCAGCACTTCTGAAATATGAACTCCACAGCTTATAGGATTGGAGCTGCTGTTTGCAATTTGCTGTCAGATAGAAAGGGATTGTTCTAATATGTTTGGTATTACAGTCAGCTAATCCTTTTCTGATTTCTGTGGATATGTCACAAGCTCGTGAAATAAAACTATGGGATGTTGTTTTATAAGCAATGTAATAATAAATTCCCAAATAAGGTTTTTCTTAAACCCAATTTAGCCTGCAAATAACAGCTTAAGGAGCACTTTCTGGAATCTAACCTCTTATGACTTGGACACAATTTTCTTTCAAAAAGATTTGAAACAGTATCTCAGCATTAAACCTTTAGGCTGGGATTCAGAATATACGTACTCTTTTTAGTCTGTGTAGGATATTTTTAGCTTAGTACATTAATAGCACAACACAGCAAAAGAGGATTATTAGTCTTATTCTGACAAATCCTGGGCATTTTGTTCAAAATTTATAGGATGTTTGGAAAAGATCATTTTGATTTTCTGATTTTACTGTTTGTGGAGAAACGTGAGGTCCATTTTGGATTTTATTTAGCTTAATATTAAAAATAACAATCAAAATCATGGCATACATTCAGGTGCCCAAAATCATGTTAAAGTTCCAAAATAAACCTTGCCTTCTGTGAAATGTCCAGTAGTCACTGGTCTTCCAAAAAAAATTAAACTCAATTTTTAGAGAAAAAACCAAGAAAGAACAGCTTTTAGTTTACTTTATAAACAGCTCTGGATGATGCCATGGGATTACGCTAGAGAAAGTGTCTTGTGACACGTTGGTAGAGATACTGTATTAACTCCTGCTGTTGTCTTGTATGTGTTATACAGTACCAGAAATTTAATTTCAGAAAGAGGTTCTTTTTTATATGAAATTCTAAAGAAAAAAAAAACAATTTTGAGCAAAGTAAACCATTTCATTTCAAGTTAGGTTGCTCTCGCTGTATGTATGACTCTAGGTAAATTTTAAAACACTGAAACACACAATCATATAATCACTTGGGTTGGAAGAGACCTTTAAGATGATCACAGACTAACCCTGCCTAATCCATTTCTAGATCATCTCCTTAAGCACAACATCTACATACCTTTTGAATACCTCCAGGAATACTCCACCACTTCCATGAGCAGCCTGTTCCAATACTTGACAACCCTTTCACTAAAGAAATTCTTCCTGATGTCTAACCTAAATCTCCCCTGGTACAAGTTTTTAACCATTTCTTCTCATCCTATTGCTTGTTACCTGGAAGAAGAGACCGACCCCCACCTCTCCTTGCAGGTAGTTGTAGAGAGTGATAAGGTCTCCCCTCAGCCTTCTTTTCTCCAGGAAACTACATCTTGAAACAAACAAACAAAAAAATTAGTTTTCACTTTCACTTCACTTTTTATTTCACAAATAAAAATTTCTGATGTCATTAAAATATTTGTCAAAACAAACTTGATTCAGAGGTCACACCTTGCTATGCTGTTGTAAATCTCGGATAAATGACTGGTTTTGTGGTGAGAATAATTTCATCTGGAAAATTTCTCAACAAGACCATTGAGCTGTCTCTTTTTACTTTCATTTAGCAGATGAGCATTGGGTAGCTGTAATTTGGTCCTCAGGAGATTTGCGCCCCACATAACATTTACTCTAAGTGTTTTTTCTTTAGTATAGCTAAAGTTCAAATTTTACTTTAAGGGGCTTTTCTCTCTCAGAGTTGTGAAATTTCTCCTACCTAGATTAAGAGGTCACAAAGACTTTAAGGAATGGATAGACAGGAGTGGTAGCAGCAGCAGCAATTGGTATCTCAGTATTAGTGGGAAGATAAGGTCAGGAGAAAACATAAAACATGTATAAATATCTGACATAAAGAGGCAACACAGAGTACAGAAGATGAAAATGATTCCTTAGTGAAATGGATCTTGAAGCATGAGCCTGGTATTGGGGCACAGTATTTGGTAAGGAGAGGAAATTAAATTTTACTTTTAAATGTATCATGTATCTTTTAAAAAAGAGATTTACTGATAAGATGAGTATTAACTTATAGAAAACATGGGTCTAGATGGTCTTTTAAATGACAGACTTTCACAGACCCATATTTTAATGTGAGGTACAGCATACTAGAGATTCCCAAATTATTTCTCAAGCACGGATCATCTTTTAAGCGATACAGCATGTTCTTGGATCACTTTCCCATTGAATGACTTTCCTACCACAGCTGCCCAACACCCCCAGAGCAATCAAGCCACGAGCACACGAGTGCAAACACACACACACGCCTTCGCTAATGGCCACCAGTAGAAGACATCTACTATTTCCCCATGCGAATAAAGGGATTCTGCTTCTGCTTGAGATTCTCACATCAGGATCCCAGAGCTTTTGCCTACAACAGGGCTTTGGGCAGCTTGTTACCTGTGAGGTGTCATCTCCACACTGCAGCTTTGCAGATGCTTTCTGTGGGAACCCTAGGTGCTCATTTCTGCAATCCCTTAATCGGTCCTGTGGCTCCCAGGATGAGGCAGAGCAGCAGTTTGGGTGGCATTCCCAGCTGCTGAGCAGCAGACCTAAGCCCTTGCTCGGTGGCAGGCCTAGAGCCTCTGGGGCACCAGACACGGTGGCCAGAAGGAGCCGTTCACCAACAGTTCTGAAAGCAAATGTACACTCTGTTCTTATTCTGTTTTATTGTAGCAATTAATTACTTCTTCAAGTAATTAATTACTAACTGCTAAAGACTTATTACAATACTGTATGTAGTAGCAATAAAATTACTTAAGGGTTTTAGAAAATTCTTCAAGAAAGCAATTATTGCTAGTTGTAGTCAAAATTATTTGTTATATTAATTACCAGTAATCTCTGCCTAGACATAATTAGACTGAAAGTAATTTTATAGTGGTGCAATGTGATTATGTCATTAATAAGAAAAATAACATTATTTTACTTTAATTTGACATATTATATGTTTAAGAGCTTGCCAATTAAAGAACAAAGCATTGAACTAAAAGAGCAAATTGTGCACACACAAAGTTTCACACACCTTAAAAATCTGTAGATCCTTTTTAAGTGCATATGAATACAAACCGAACTTAACTTTCAGTGAATTTCCCTTTCAGAACTGTTTGTTGCTCTTTTATAGTTCTAAACTCTTCTGCAAATTCACGCAACCAAATTACTGGGGAATATATCATTCAGAGATATCCAAGCTCACCTCAATAAAATGACCTGATGAGCAAAATTAATTTCTTTCACACTTGTACTTGATTATTTGTCACTGTTCTGGTAGCTTTAATCTCATTCAGACCCATTTCAGCATGGCTTAAGCACAGGTTTAGCACTAAAGCAAACATTTGAGGCATGTCACTGAGGTCTATTTGTTTAGTCTTCCTTCTTTTTCCTATATGTTTTCATAAGGTCTAAACACATGCTTCACAATATATAAATGCCCAAGGGGGTTTCCAAAGTTAAGCACAAATTAGTGAGGAAATTTTGGAACATAATCAGAAGATATTAACTAGTGATACAGCATGTTTGTCTTTGAAAAAACCAAAGAAATGAGTTCCTGGTTTTTAATAAAATGAAATTATATACAACAAAAAAGAAGTATTTTAACTGAAAACTTTTTGTCAACTTTTTTTTTTTGGGGGTGAGGCAGAGCAGTATGTAAAACACATTTTCAAATTGGGTGCACTTCCAGCTGTAAGAAATAATATTTATGGTTAGCGCTAAGAGCTAGCTTTTAGTTGTGTCATTGCATTCCTGAGTGTACTTGGTAGCATGTTTTGACAGAGGCTGTAGCTTCTCTGCTGAGGAATGGAGCAATAACCTACCTGTGTCAGGAGCTCTCACCTATGCTCACACTAGTTTTTAAGGCAATCCCCTAGGCAGGCTGGATGGGAGGGAAGAACCTGGAGTTGTGGCTGATGGTTACCTTGAAGAGGAGACAAAAAGCCACATGTCTGAAGGGGCAGAGAGGCCGGGAGTACCTGGAGGTGGCTCAGTCTTGCACCAGTGCATGGAGGTAGGTACTCCGTGGAATGTTGGTGACCATGGGCACAGGAGAAAGCCAGTTTGGATTTATGGTCATTCCCACACCCATCCCTCAGCGTCCCTGTGGACAAGAGCATTTTGCTGCATGCTTTAGCCTGACCTGGTAGTAAAACTTTCTGAGTTTTACAAGCATTTAATAAAAATAAAAGTGGATTCTTTCTGTAGCCATTGTCTTTTTGTGTAAATTGAGACACATCACTTTGGTGATGACATTATTCCCATGGCAATCTGCAGAATGTAAAAAAAAAAAACTCCAAAACCTATACAAAGGGGTGATTGATATGTATTTAAAAAAAAAAAAAAGAACATAACCTGTTTTTTCCAAAACCTTTATATTTAAAAGAATTAATTCCTATGTCTGCTAAAGCACATGCTAGACCTGTAGATAAGAGACAATGTAGATACTGAATCAAATTTTTTGGACAATTCCACCTGAGCTTCCACTCATTCTTGACACCTGAATTTCTAAAATGTAATACGTGTTCCTACTCATATATTTGTCCAGAAAAAAATCATAATTCAGCACGCATTTGGCTTAGTTCCTCAGAGTTATTCACTGTAGCAGCACTCATGAGAGACTTAACCTACTTTTACTAGAATCTGAGGCTAAGTTCTCATTCAGGAGTCTGAAAATCATTTTCATTTCAGAACTAAAACAACAAAGCCCCACTCTGTAATTGTTTTTAGTTTTAAGGTAGCTCATGGCTTTCAAAATGAATAGCTCAATTTTGTATGTGATTAAGACTTTTTACAGGAAATGAGTGCCATTTTTAAGCTACTTTAAAATGATAAGTCACATGGTAAAAATTGTGTCGATTTATGGAGCATTTCAGATTATTTTTTTTCTCCTCATATTTGGCGCTAATCATAAATCCCTTTTTAATGAAGTTTTAAAATAAAGGCAAATCTCATGTGGCCTTTTTATCACCTATTTATTTTAGATCAAAACTCTTGCTGTGTCCTGGACCATGAGTATTATGCAAACTAAAATTGCCATATTAAACCTGTAGTTTTAATCCCAAGCCATGAGTTGCACTATAATTTATTGTACTAAAATTATAGTAACAAATAGCAGTGATGATGTAACACTATATTTCAACATGTTTTACAGCACCACAATGTTATTCTAGTGATTATACTGTAGTTGGAATAACTATTACTAAATTTGAGACAGATTTATTATGGTTTTAGACTTTCTTCTGCCTGGTCCAGGAAACAGAGGATTTACGCAGTAACTCTTATTAGCATTAATGAGCATTAATTGCTTATGTCCCTTGTGTACCATGAGGAGTTTCTATCCCTCTGGCTGTCCTGTATATTAGCACCTTTTAAGGTTTGATTTGGGACTAGATTGTCCCTCCGGTTTCAGCACAGTGCAGAAGGATGCATCAAGCCAGGAAAACGTTTCAATCCTTTACAAATTCTTACCTTCGTCTCTGCTGCTCTTGAGACATTGTCCACTGCCAGTCATTTGGAAGAGGGGACCCGGGCCGAACCACGTGCAGTCTTTCTGCAGACACCATGTTCTCCTCTGTGAACGAGGGCAAAAAGCACAGGCAGGTCAAATCTGACCCAGCCTTCTGCCCCTCACACAGAGAGCAAGGAGGCCAGATAAAGGAGTTGAGAAGAAGAATCTTGTTGTGCCTTGTTGTCATAAACTGGCAGATTACAGTCTGGTTCATTACATAGTCTATAAAGGTAGTCTCAGGTTAGGAACAAATACTTTGTTACCAGAAAAATTTCAATGTCTGTTGTAAAAACATGCAAGCCAGACACTTTTAGTGAGATGCTGAACTGTAGGAGTAACATGCAATCACCTACAGACTGGTCATGAATTTCCATATTTCTTACAGTCACAGTGACCACACTCTATGACATTGAAGAAAACCATTTATTGTACTTTCAACTAGTCCCAGACTAGCAGAGAAAAACCGAATTCACAGAAGAATCTAGCCTTACATCAGCAGCCCAGCTCTGCAGGCTACAATGGCTCTGCCTGTTCAAGCCATGAGTTTTCCAATAAGTAATTGAATTTCTGACCTGCTTGTCAGCATCTCTAATGAAGAAAGGGCAAGATCCTGCCTTCATCTGTATCAGTGCATTCCATGGAGTTCAATAATCTTGGCCTGCAATAGCTGGTTTTCATTTGATTTTTACATTTACATGAATGGCTCTATCTGGTCCTATGCAAAGTTTCCTTCCCTGTTATAAAAATCAGCATTTAACTTCTGTTCCCATATTTACATTTTGTTATAATTTTTAACATCTCAGGAAATGTTTTCTTTTAAATATAGTGCCTTGCAAGCCTGATCTGTGGTTAGATGGGTATTCCTTTAGCTTGTGCACTGGCCAGAATCTCATACACCAAGTGGCTGATAGAAGTGAGAAGAAACTGGACAATATTTGTCAATTACGAGATAAATGTTCCAGTGCTTCAGAGTACTTTGGGGCAACAGAAAGGAGAAAAATTTGGGAAATAGTTTCAGCTTTTCAATTTGGAACCTGCTATGCTGCAATTTTTGAGACATGGTCTAAAGCACAGGTAATTGATCATAATGAAAAAAACATTAATGAAAGTAATTGACAAAAGCCAGTCCACCTGTCAAAGAAGAGAAACCTTGAAAAGAAACGGCAGGCTTTTGAAGGTCAAGGCTCAGTGTGGTGTAATCCCTACCATCTGTGTTCAGGCTGGTGCTATTCTCAGACTGTCATATGCACTCTCTTTGAAAATAATAGACAAGGGAAAAAAAGCTTACCCGACAGGGAGCCTAAATGTAGTTAGCTTTAAAGAAAATGAAAAAGCACCACTGTATAAACTTACAATGACCCTTAATTTTCCTTCCCCTTGACCTACACACGTCCACAATCTGTTTCAGAGCTGTAGTGGCACTGGGAATGAAAATAACTGAGCGACCAATAAAATGTAACAGTATAACAACAAGTTGGAATAGTAGGCAACCATACCCAATGCAATCAACCAAGCATGGTATTGCCCTTCAAACACACTAAAGTGATCAAGAAGTTTTATACTTCCCTTCAGCTTTTGAAGGGAGTGTGGTTCTTGCCTTGAACCTAAAAGAACTGTGGGCAGACTCTGCCCACGCCAGAATTACAATCCTGAAAAGACTTGCTTGACCTTTAGGGTGTTCAAGATGTCCTGACCATTCACAGACACATGGAGAACTTGCCACTTGGACTTGCTTGCACACTCAGTCCTATGGGACTCAGTGACTGGATACACATACATATGCTGGATCCACAGAGCTCAGTGAGACATATAATCTCAGAAAAATCCCCACTGGTTCATGGTCCATGTTCACATATGGCTACAACAGGCACCTTTGATACCCAGCACCCTAATATACTTACTACTCAGAATGCAAGGGCTGGGTTTGGTGCCCTGTGCTTTCTGAACACCAACCACCAGACAACAGAGCAATTAGCCTTCTCAATACTTGGGTTTGCATGTTGCTTGGGTATATTACAAAGTATGAATTAGCATCTTCTTCACCCACAAAATACTGCAGCTTTCTGATCAGGTCACTTTGTGTGGTCTGGAGTTCAGATCCCTCAGGCACAGAGGAAATTGAATTCAGGTTTCCCACACACTGACAGGATATATTAATCATGAACTTATTATATTAAATAAAGGCATTAACTCCTCCATGGCAGTTCTGATTTGAAAGGAAAGGTTCAGAAATCCAACTCCAGAAGCTAAAATGGGAATTCCAAGCATCATAACCAAACATCCTGCTAGCATCCAAACATGACATCCTGGTGAAGGACAATGGTTAAGAAACCAGCTTATTCTTAGTATATCATGTCAAAAGCATGCTTCCCTTTTTGGTTCTTATTCACACATCCCTCAGGGACTCCGTTCTGGAAGCTGTTCCTCCCAGAAGGTGGCCAGGTATCTGTGGTTTCAGTGACCTGCATGTGCTCTCACACAGGTCCTTTCGGCTGCTTTGCTGCTCTCATCTAGGTTACTTCAGACAAGACATCAAGAATGTGAAAGATTTTTAAAAAAACAATTAAAATTTCCACAATTTTGGAATTTACTTTCAAAATACAGTGGACGCATGGAGTCAGTAGGTTGTCACTTGTTTTAGACAGACTTTTTTTCTATTAAAAAGGCTCATCTGTTAAAATAATGCTGAAGATTTTTTTTACAGAGCTTTTTATTCCAGTGTGCTAGACCAATGAAACTGCAAAGCATAACCAAACAGATCCCTAGGAGTCATGTTGCATACACTTTGTGGGAAATGGTGTATATAAAAAGCTTGCTACTTTTATTACTTTTAAGTGATAAAAACTAGGATAGTATATCCAAAGAGAAGGTATAAATAATACATATGTTATGTATATTATTTGCTTCTAAAAAATAAAAATAAAAAAATACCCAAATGGTTAAAACTTCTGCCTCCGTGCACAAAACCAAACACACCACATAAAACATCCCTCTGTTAAATGCAGACTCCTGGGAAAACAACCACAATAAAAATAACATATAAAAAATAATAGTGCTCCACAAATGTCTAATTAAAAAGGTTCTCCACCTCTTTGGAAGAAACACGTTTCATTTGCCTTCATTATGGTGACCTAATCACTGTGCTTCACCCTTCCCTGCCTGAATGATGTCATCAAGACAATCCTTTAAAATAGAATGCCAAAGGAAAAAAATCACACTCTTTCTCTGAGGAAAAAAGCCTATTTTTCTAGATATAGAATCACTTATAAGCATATATACTTCAATTAATGATTCAAAAGACAAGCTGTTGACACTGAGTCATCTGTCAGTTTAGGCATAACTCTAGGGTATATGAGTTCAGAACTGGATCTAATCTGAATGGTGCTTCCAGAGAATCTTAAGTAATATATTTTGCTTGTTATTCACACTCCAAGAAATCTATTTATCCTACTATTTTTTTTAACTGCAGCTTGAAGATTGGTCTGCTAATGGATTAAGACGCTAATGAAACAGCTTGCTCCATATAAGAAGGCAGTCCTTCTTCTCTCTTGCAGTAATTACTTTTTTCAGTTCACTCCATTTCTTTTTCTCTATTGCATGTGTCATACTTGAAGGGACATACTTGAAGCACAGCTCACAACTACTTTGGGCAGCCATGAGGCTCTCATTTCCCAAGCTATACTAGATCATGTCACCTTTGACAAAAGTAGACACCAGTTCAAAAATCAAGTGCTGACAGGTCAAGGGATGATATTTGCTGTGCTACTCTCAGAAGAGCATATAGAACAAAAGATACGATAAAACCCAATGAAAGGCTAGACCAAAATATCTTCATTTAAAGTTACATAAAAGAATTTAAAATTCTAAAAATAAATAAACAGATAATCTAAGAAAATCACATCTTCCAACTTATTTTACTGGCAAGAAGAAAGAAAACTAAAATAAAATTTAAAAAGTAAAAAGTAAAATTGAAATCTAAAATTTAAATGGAAACGCAACACATCATGGGTATTCTGACACTGTTGTGTCCAGTGGCAAGAAGAACAAGAAAGAGAAAGAACCGAGAAAGGAAAATCGAAAACCCAATGGCATTTTTATTAAGAAGTAGAAAAAAATATTCTATTATGGACTGTGAGAAAATCTAATTTTGAGATTTCCACATAGTTCTGTCTTGCCAATTATATGGCTCACCTGAAAAAATAAAGTGTGAAAGAAGGAAAAACATTCACAAGAAGAGCTTTTTTATGCAGGAAGAGTGAGAGACATCAGTTCACAGGTGAAGCTACTAAGGATAATACAGGTTTTCATTTGCAATGAAGTTCGTCATCCTTTAGGTAGAAAATCTGACATTGGCTTGGAAGAGCATTCTCAGCTCACAACTCTAAGCAGTTTATGTCAATTTTTTTTTTTAATTTCTTTTTATTGTCGGGGAAATATAATTTTTCTTCTGCAAGAAGTGTCAGCTCTGGTCAACATAAAGTAGGTGCAAAATTTGTACGTCACAGAATTATTGATGTACCTCCTGTATTTTAATTCACTTTATGGGAAAGAGAAAGAGCTGCTTTTTTCCTCTTTTATGTTTTGAAATAAAACATTTTACAAAATGAGCTAGTATCTCATTCTACACCATGTGTGGAGACAGGAGATGTTCTGAAGTATCGCTTCTACATTTCAATTTGTCACTATTGTTTTGACTCTCAAGTCCCCTTTGCTTTTTTTCAAAGCCACTGGAGAGCAGGCAGGAGTCACAAGACAAGGCACTTGCTGAGAAGGACTGCACAGTCCCATGCTCTGGCTGACAAGCTGGCAGTAGATATCTTTCATTCAGTACATCTCTATAAATTGCACAAAAAATGCCTGGGGAGCCTTGGTAATGAATACATCAACTTTTACCCTGCTCTGTAAAAACAGCTATAAGGATATGATTTCCGTGCTACAGAGGGGGTACGCAGGCTAAAAAGAAAACACAACACTTGCCAGAAAAATAAATGCCTTGCTCCATCAGAGAGATGAGGGAGAAAGATAAAGTGCTCTGTTTATGCTACACCATCTGAGTTTAAGTAGACTATATACCCTTCCCCTCCTGACAGGGTGGGGGGGCAAACATCAACACAGGTCTGTGCAGATTCTAGTCTTCCATGCAATGCTGCTCGCCATTCAAGCAGAAACTGAACAGGAAGTTCTTTCACTTAAGAAGAAAAGATAAGAGAAATAAATGAGGAAAAACTTGTGGTATATGCTGTTACCAGTCACAGTTATAATCTTAATTTGCAAAATAATACCATGCAAAAAATGAAAGTGTAGCAAATCTCAACTGGGAATGATTCTTAATTTTTTTCCTAGTATGTAAAGAAGTGAACAGGTGAGTTCCAGAAAGAAAAAAGAGGAAGAGAGAAAAGATAATAACCATTCCCAAAGTATGACTGGCTCTGGTATTCTGAGCTTGAACCATAGAGTCAATATACATACTGAGAAATATATGTGTGCGAGGTGCCTCCCAACTTCTCTGCACATGCTATGGACTATTGATATCCCTGCCCCACTTCGGCAAACTGCTGTAAGAAGGAGCTGCTGCTCCCTGGACTTCCTGAGTCCAGTTAGCCCATCCATTCGATGGCAGGAAGGATGAAGGACGGCAGTGCCTGAGCAGCCTGCAGTCCTCACCTTGCTTATCTTTTGTCAGGTGCAGTTAAGCCTCTGTAGTATTTGTGCTGCAATCTGCTGTTCCCAGCCTCTGGAGGACCTGAAAATGGGTATTGCTGGGATAGTTCAGAAACAGCAGGAGTTTCACACTCTAGCTTCTTGTATTTCTCTGCTAAATTTTGGTTCTCAACTAGCCATAGCTGAACTGAGAGCAAAAATCACCTCATAGCCTATGATTTGAGCTTTGATAAGCTTTCTGATTTTTTTTCAAATCAAGCTACAGACCTGTGCAACAGATATATCAGAAGCATCTGAGATGTGTCTGATCAGCCAGCAGAGCTGAATGGGCTGCTCCATTGTACGTATTTATGGATCTCAGTTGCACCCTCGGGGTAGAAATGAACAAAGACTAGACTGTTTTTCTCCAAAAGCATCTGGGTGTAAGCCTTATTTTGCCAGCAATCATGGTGTTTATGGGCATGTTTTACTGGAAACCTGCTGCTTCTCACAACATTTCCTGAGCGACTGTCTTAGTAAAACTGCATCTGGAAATGACAAGCACACAGCTGTAAATCTGAAGAGCAGTGTGCAGCCCTAATAGCTGGCAGCCACAGCACGGCTGTCCTGCAGAACGTTTAAAAGATTTACCAAGACAAAGCAGAGCAATGAGTATGTTTCTGAGCACTCTGTGATCACATTACACCTCTTCCTCTTCAGACTTTCATGCAGACATAGAAGGGGCTATCACTGCTCAGTGAGTTAATGCCTTAGGCAGGTAACTTATGAATGCTCACCTGCCTGGAGCACCCAAAATTTCTGCCTTTCACCTACCCTCCAAGGCTGGTGGTGTTATATGGCCTTTTTCTCTTCCACTTGATTTGGATCCATGACAAGAACAAAGCCAAGAAAAGGAGCCAACCTAAAAAAAAATAAAAATAATATTATTGCAGTGTGCACCCTTTTGTGTAATGCGGAGGCGGGGGGTGGGGAGGCGGGTCATCAGATGGTATCACCACAAAATGGATATGCACGAAGAGATGAAGAAGATTTCTACTTTTCATTATCACATCCCCTAAGCTGTGAAGTTCTGAAACTGCTCTGGAATCTCAATTTCTTGACACCTTGAAGTGCAATTGCGAGGAAATGGAGAGGAGCAGTAGTGATAACCAGCACAGGTTATACTGACTTGGCTGACAAGGGAAGCAATACTGTGTTGGACCAGTCATTGTCAGGGAGAAATGGGGCCGTGAACCAAGGTTTTGGACTATGAACTAGTTGGGGTTTATTGCCCAGCATTGTAATGAAATATGCTTGCTCTCCTGAGTATAAAAAAACCTAGGCAAAACACTGCATTGAAAAAAAAACCCAAGCAACCCTTTAAATAGTAGTATGAAATAAATAACAAATATACAAATATACAAATATAAAAAAATAAACCAATCTTTCCTTATATTTTTAGAGCAAGGATTTTAATCTAAAATGTAATCTAATTTTATTTTTAATTCTTTCATTCAAAATGTTTTTCTGTCAAATACCCTTCAGTTTTATTAAAAAAAATATTTAAAGATGTTAGAATCCTTAAACAAACCATCTCATTTGACCTAAGCATATTTACACTTCCTGCAAAAATTAACACCTAAACACATTAAAATGCAGAGGTGAGCATTTAAAATTAGGCATTATTTGTATTAAACTAGATTATTTGCTTAAAAGCAGGTGTTAATTTTATGTATATATATACCTACATAAATACTTGAAGTCTGTGAGCCTCTATGCCTGGTTTGGGATTTGCAATGGCAGAAAACCAAACCCCTGTTATTCAATCCGTCTTTTCTGAAGGGAGTAGTAGTGGATGCACAAGATATTAAGGTATGTGTGTGATTTGATGAGAACCAGAAATGACCAAAGGGCAAGGGATAACTCTAGAGTGGGGGACTGCAACATCCTATGCATTTATCCCACATCAGATTTTCTGATCTACTCAATCATTAGTTAATGCCAGTGACTGTAGCCAACAGGGGACTGAGAGCATGAAGCACGAGGGATTTTTTTGTTGTTTTTACTTAAACCTAACCAAAAGCCTTGAGTTTGCTAATTTTGCATCTGACTATAAATTCACACCTACTGCAGGCTTCAGAGAAGCAGACTTCAGATAATTCATCAAACATTCCTGTGAACCCAGATCTCCAGATTTCTGATGTTTTTTTCATAAAGACCTGCCAGTGGCTTTATTAAATCAAATAAGCCTCCAGTCAGGACTTGTCTATTTAGAAGCAAATACATTGTTCCTTTATAGTATAGTCCTTTTCCTCCCGTGTCTGTTTACTCCTCATATATATATGTTTCTGGCCTTTTTCCATTTAACAGAACTACCTGTTGCCTCCCTAAGCCCCCTCAGAATGTCCTATACAATGTGGAGTCACTGAAGAGGAACTTTGTGCCCATTGGGTACCTGTGCCAAGGTTGGGCTGAGCAGCTCCAGAAACAGTAGGACTGCTTGCTCAGGAAGGGGACCGTGGCACAGGGGCTGCGGGACTTCAGAGGAGTTAGACACCACTTTGTGCTGTCACGGGGATTGCCACTGCAGGTTGCACTGCTGTGATGACATGGTCCTCAGCTTCCATCATGCCCAGGCACTTGCACCATAGTGGTTCTTCCACCCAAATTTCGCCCCCATGATATGACCATAAAGGGCAGTGGGGGCTGCAGTGTATCCTCCACCATTGCTCTCTCCATCCATTATATCCATCTTGCCATTGCTGTAGCACTTGTGGCACAGCACAGCAGCAGAGGTCTTCCAGGAACCCTACAAGGTGCCCAGCTGGATATGCTGAATTCCTCTTATAAAACAATACAGGGGGATCAAGGTAAATGGGACCCTTGAGAATCACAGCTCTGAGGAGAAGGGAATAAAATGTCTCTTCTTGATGGTTTATCCACTTTCTCTAACAGGGAATGAGTTTCCAGATCCACACATGGTTATTTTTTTTTTTCTTTTACTAATTATGACCTTGAGTTTACCATTACATTTTTAAAATAACAGCTATTTAGGATTTGGGAAGAACCAGCAGACATACACAAACACACCCCAAGTACCTATCAGGATTAAGTCCCCTAAATCCCATTTCCTATCAGCCAGGCACAGAGTAGCTGGCAGAGGCATACACTTGTTTCTCTGCAGTGTCGTTCCTTTGCTCTGTCCCTCAGTTAAACAGTGACGATAATGCTCCTCACTCAGCTTGTTTGAAGATTAAATTAGCTGCTATTAGTTCAGCTCTTTGAAGATGTACCCAAATTGGTAAGTGCTAAGTATTATTAGATGAATTTTAGTCATTAGACCCTAGAGAAATTTTGTTGCTTTGTATTAGTGTTTGAGCCATGTGAAGCCTTGGCTGCTGGTCCACTTGAGCATACCAGCCTCTGTGTCCCCTCCACTCAGCACTGCTAAGTGCCAGACTGAGTTTCTGTCCTTAAATGGAATCACCTTAAAGGCACTTTTAAAGAATCAGTCTGCAAACTGGCTTTAAAGAGTAGTTGATGTTCTTCACAATTAAGAAAAAAAATCTCCATTTTCCAAACCCTTGCTGAAAGATTTCATCTCCTTTTGAAATGAACTTTAAAGAAGAATATAATCTACAACATTTGCTAAGATAAACTTTGATTTAATTTTTAAAATAAGAAAATACTTTCAGCCTGTGTCTCAAGTTTAAAGACAAATGGGCAACTAGACTTCCTGTTAAATTGTTTGATTGGAAAGGATATAGCAGCAGCCCTGGTCCTTCTTAAAGCCCTCTGGTGGTAGTGCCACTCACAATATTTGTGAGCAGGAAATCATCACATCATGAGACTATTTTATTTGGGATCTTTAATGGTGTCTGTTCTGAGAGGCAGAGAAATCGCTAGCAGCAAGGTAAGTCTTTCTACGTAGAAATAACTGTCATTTAAATGTAGTAGAAATTCTAAATGCCAAATCATGTAAACGGAAAAGGCAGAAAGTGCCACCTTCATCAGATTGCAAGGCCTGTCCTCCAGGAACTGGAAACTGGTATGAATGGAGAAAGCTTCTGCAAAACTGAAACTGACCCAGCTCTACATCCATGGTCACAGTGGCCGAAGCAATGGACTGCTGTGGAGAAGTTGCCAATGAGCATGCTGTACCAGCTACACAGATAAACATCTCTCATTCTTCAAGGTCATAAATCTGCCACTTGTCATCAGGCACTATATTGCCATTATGGAATTTTTTCTCAGACCTTCCTTTGTAAAATTTTCCTTCAAAACAAATACACAAATTATATAGTTCAAAGCAGCAAAGATAAAAACATAAAGTAGTTCAGTGGCAATATTCTGGACACTAGAAGATGAGGAGCTCAAGTTTAAGAAAAAAAAGATATTAAAAAAACCCAACAATAAATTAGGTCAATAAATTGGTATAGGTAGAACCACTGCTATTTCAAGGTGTATTACATCATGGCTGCCTTTTGCCAAAAGAAACCGTAAAAAACTAATAATCAATTTAAGCTTCAATCAGGTTTTAGAAAGCAGGACAAGCTTAAGAGTTTGTTTCCTAGAAGCAATTCTAGGATTTCAAGAATAAAATGGAGGAGGAGGTGGTCCTGCACAGAACCTATCACATAACCAGCCTGTCTGTCTCAGTCCCCAGGTAAATACTGTATCTGTGTATTCTACAGAGCATTGTACCTGAAGCTATCTCAGTTGTTAAATGGCTAAACAGAGATAAAGTACCTGGAAGAGCATTTGGTGTTTCTCAACAATAACTCTCCCAGAGCTTTCTGGAAAGGAAAAGCATTACTCTGATGGCTCTGAGTGTTTCTTCAGCAACTCCTCTTAACCATCTAGAGGATTTTGTGCAGTGCTTACCTGAATAGAGGTGCTTATTAGGAGTACAAATTTCAAGAAGGTGTTTTGAGAGTGAAACAAGAATTACAACAGACAGTCAAGAGATCCTTTGGGGAAATGGGACTGGTACTGGAAAAGACAGAACATCTTTGCTAAATAAAAGATTTTTGTGAGGGATGGTAAAATTAAGCATGACAAGACGCCACTTCTAGAAGGGGATGGTCTTTACCTAGGTACTTCACCACGATTCTTCTCATGCTCCATGAGAGCTCTAAAGTGCCCAAATCTTCTTCTACTACCCCATAAAAGTGATAAAGATATTAATTTATTTTATATTGTATTTTGTTTGTATTGTATGACATTTTCTTTTTTTTATTTAAGGCAAAAGAAAAGGGTGGTCTTGATTAGTACTGACATGAAAATTAGAATACAATTTCTGTTGTTTTGTTCACAGTTATGCTATAAAACTTCAATAAGCAATGAAATAAGCACCACTTCCTAGTATGTGGTCCCCTTAAGTTGCTGTTTTGAGCAAGGATGACCAGTTGGTAATGTATAGGCCACGTCCAATAAAAACGTACAATGAACACACTGTGTGGCAGAGTTTAATTTCCTGACTCATGAGGGACTTAAATCTCAACTTTAATAAGACTGCACTGTTTCACAAAG
This sequence comes from Heliornis fulica, assembly GCA_013399135.1. NCBI lineage: Eukaryota > Metazoa > Chordata > Aves > Gruiformes > Heliornithidae > Heliornis > Heliornis fulica. The sequence continues at coordinate 159,430 of VXBZ01009229.1, forward strand.
GGCACTGTGAAGCAGTGTGATGCAATGGCTACAATGCAAGCTGAGTGCAGAAAATTACATTCTGTTCCTGGATCTACCATTGGCTTCCAAAATAATTTTGTACGTGTCACTTCTACAGCTCAATTTCCTCCTTGATAAAAATGGGAATAACAATGGTTTCTCACCTTTGACATTCATGGATGAAAAGTGCTAAGTAGTATTAATTCATGAATTTATCAACCCCAAGCAGAATTGTGACCCTGAAAATGGAGAAGTTCCAAAGATTCTGCAGAGGCTGCTGGAGAGACTATTAGTGCTATTTATTTTAGCAGGCAAGCACGTGGATGTTATAGCGATGCTTGCAGGGCTGGAGGAGGAGAGACAGCGTGATACACCAGATAACATGGTGGCTTTCATGCCCAGACAGAATTGTAAAAGCAAAGCACTGAGCAAAGGTTTGAATGAGACCATCATGTCTAAGTTGAAGGGCTGCTCCCCACCCCCAGGAGATGCTGAGCAATGTTTTGAAAAACACTCTATGCTTCAATCACATACCTTATGGGGCAGTTGTAGCAATCAGTCATAACTATTGATTAGCATGGAAGTACAAGGGAACTTACAATATAACCTACTTCACAGTAAAGACCACTTGAGAACACTTTTCTTTTTTAAAGTATTAAAATGGTCAAGGAAACTAAGTTTGTTTTTGTAAATCCTTACAAAAGAACAAAAAAAAGTCAATTCATCATTTCAGTTCTACAAATTCTCTCTCCTTTCTCTCTCTCTTTTTTCATATGGAAGTCACAGCCACAGTCCATTGAAATTTTATAATTCTATATAAATATAGAGTGATAGCTTGACTTACAAAAATATTCAGTGCATTATTAACTTGCCTTTTTGCCTTATTGCTAAGAGAATTGCAAAGCCCTGAGTGAGTTACAGCTAAGGTTCTGCAGCTTTTCACTCTGCTCTACAATTTCCTTTATGCTCTTTTATCCTATGTTAATTGTGCACCATCGCTGTCATTTGAGCATCTGTCCCCTGCTGCACTGAATCACCAGAAAGCAGCTCTTCCAGTCCATCTGTGACAGCTCCAAGCTCAGAGGAAACACTCTTTGTGGAAATGCTGATTCAATGTGGCAGGGGATAAGTGGGCTGGCAGAAGTGGCTTTGTGCATTTTAATAACTTACAAAAAAAGGGATGGGAATGACAGGAAGTGAAACAGAGAATATCAATTCTCTCTTCTCAACCAACCCAACATGTTTGTGTTTAATTCATATTTTAAAGGATTAGAAATTTATTTTGGACAATGACAATTGCATAAAATATACTTTAATGCGTGTATAGCAAATTACATGTTTTGTATAACATATCTTAATATAGATTATACAAAACCATTAAGTGTGCTTAAAAAGGTTTGCTTGGATTTTTTTGCCACTGTTTTTTCTTGTTCTTAATAGGGATTACTAATATATATTAGTAGCTTGTCTAAGATTAGAGAAAGCATCAGAAGAAACAAATAACCAAGCAAAATCCCTTTCAACTATGCCACTGTCAGCATCTATATGGGTAAAAAAATGTAAGTATATAACCTTTTGAACTACAGATTTATTCTTGAATATGATACACAACAACATGTTTTTTATCCAGCAAAAAAAAAAAATTATACTCTGTTAGCTATCATATAATCTTGCCACTGTAACTATGAAATCTAGAGATTAATATATGACAACCTTCTTCTAACAGTCTTGTGCCATATTTCTGAAGCTGGAAATAAATTTTGGATTTGAACAAGAAATTGTATCCAAAATAACTGCTTTATTTTTTGTTTATAATTTCTGAGCCTTCCATACATATGAGAGTTTCTGAGACTTCAGAAACTTCCCTCACTCAATTACATCACTATACTTGAATGAGGTAGATACCAGTGAGACTCTCAGAGAATTCTGTCTCTTAGAGAAATAGTGACCCTGTAGATGACTAAAATACCCTTGTGCCCTATCTTAAGTTGTTGTTATATTCCAGTTGAGCTACTGACCAGCTCCACATGGAGGTGATCAACTTTCTGTAGGAACTAAGGGGTTACCTTAGCTATTTATTTGCTGCTTAGTCTCTCTGACATGAAGGAGTTTAGGGCCCTTTGAACTGAAAAAGTGTTGCAAGCACGAGATATTAATATTTTCCTTTAATGAGCTAGTAAAAAATGTTGGAGAGAGACACAATATTTTTTCTAATTCTGCTTTTACTGGCCTTTGAAAAAAAAAATCTATCACCATCCCAGCAAACAAAAAAAGGAAAAGCGTTTGTGATGATGGAAAATCACAAAGCCATGTCAAACCTATTGCTGAATTTTCCAAATTTGATTGTCAACATTTGACCAGCTGTAAAGATTGTGTGTGTGTCATGATCTTTAGTCCTTCAGTCTGAACTGACTATAAAAGACTCACTTTAATTTAAACCATAAACAAATCTCTTATCTATCTTTCCTATTTTGGAAGTTCAGTACAAACATAACTTAATAACTAATATAGCAATAAAACTGCTTCAAGAAGAAATTTATAGAGCACTAATCTCTAGATTCTGTATTTGGACTGGAAATGATTACATTATAATGGAGTAAATGCTTTGCTAAGTGAATACAAACTTAAATACTGTATATATCAAATGTGGACATGCTGAAGAATAAATCTGCAGTACATTAATTTACAGAAAGAATGTTCCTAAATGAAACCTTCTGAAATAATAAGTCCAGGGAAGTGAGCAGGCCATCATTAAAGGGCAGGAAGTAAATTCAATGTGGATCTATTAAATGAGAGACAGCAAAGTTTTCCATTGAAAACCAAAAAAATATCTACAGCCTTAAGAGTTCTCCAAACATGAATCAACTCTTTATGCACCCTGAAAATACTTCCAAATTCATTAGTGATAATGACCCAAATTACAGGGTTACCCGAACACAGAAGACTAAATTCTGTCCAAATACTTCTTCCGTAATAGGAGAGTGCAGGTGAAATGGTACCCCACGACAGTACTGTTCAGTCACCAGGCCATCCACTCATCTGAAGGGACCTGAAATTTACAATGGTTCACACTTGCACATTCTCCTCTTACACTCACTAGCCCCCCCACTCAAAAGTAAGACTTAGGCTGTAATGAGTCTTTAATCTTTATTAGGAGAAAATATACGTAACTGTACTAAGAACAAAGTGATTTTACACACAAAGTCCTGGTAACCAACTGTACACAACTGGAAGCCATTGGGTATGATTAAAAAAGAATAGCAGTGACTGTAATACAGGGAAGGAGAAACAGTACCAGTGAGCCAACCTGTATTATCAAAGGATGTTTTACATCATTATTTTCACATTTCCTACTGACTTTTTTCTCCTTTAAAGTAAACCATACTTTCTGGTTTTTTTACACCCTTTTGTCCTACATGAGGTCACATATGTTCAAGGGAAATGTAAAGAAACTGGTTTGATTCTGAATTTTAGCTAACCACACTGAAAAGTTGTGAAGAATGAGGATGTGCTAATTTATATGAATAAAGGCCTTCCAACAACATGTTTGAGGATGTTATACAGAGATAGACCCAAGCATTTCAATGGATTAAGTATTGCTTCACTCAGTCTTGCTCAAGATCTCATTTGAAAATTGAACTGTGCCATTTACGTCATTTCAGCTATGCAACACCAAGTGCAGTAACCTATTTTTTTAAAAACTAGATCCTTATGACTAATGGCCACCTACCAAAACAAAATGGTCACTTCCACTGATAAGTGTATTGCAGGAAGACGCATGGCTGGCAAATAACATTTCCCAATTTAAGGAAACAGCTGGGAAAGAAGATTGTCAGACTGGTTTGAGAAGCACTGAACAGACGAGAATAGCAAGAAAGGTGAGGAAACATGACCTCAGCTCCACCCAAACCACAGGCCTCCCACAATAATTCTCCAATATTTACAGATGAAATAGGGATTAACTCTTCCCAGTTTCTTTCTGCTCTTCTGCCCTGCCCTACAGCAGTGGACTATGGCTGCAGCTTTTCTTACACAGGCTCAGTAACTCTCCAGCCAAATCCTCTGGATCTCTCCTACATATACCTCAGGAGATTTCTGAGAGCACACTATTCCAGCTGCAAGAAAGGGCCGTGTCTCTGCCTAGACAGATAGTGAAGGAGACCAAGGAAAGAGAACAGTTCCCAAGGCAAGAGCCAGTGAAAGAGCTGAAAAATGGACTCTCCCTTTCTTTTTCACACACATAGAGAAAAAGAAAGTAGTGAAAAGGTTCTAGTGCAATTAGAGCATGAAAATGGAAAATAAGAAATGGCAAGAATGTAGAGAACTGGAAAAAGTCATTCATAATAAAAAATCCACAACCCTGCCACCCACCTGCCGAGAAGGGCTTTTGGAAGATTAGCTTTGGAAGAAAAGCTTAATAAGAATGCAAAAAAAAATTATTAACCCAAGAGGGATCTTACAGTCTTCTGTTAGTTTTTCAAGAGAAAAGTAAAATTTTGATAAATATTTATTAGCATCCTTATGCCATGCTAGTGCTGGTATACAAAGGAATAACTGAAACCAGACCTGTACTCCATCCTCCTCTCCCCAATTTTTTCCAGCTACTTTTTAAGTGCACTGTCATAAACCCTGGAGCAAGAGGTGTGCTGTTATCCTTTGATAGTACTCACCCATTACTTTTCTCAATATTTTTGTAATGCTATGTTCAGAATTCTATTATTATCCTATGTAATCACAAAAGAGAGATGAGCATGGCAAATCAATGATCTCTTTGGTGTCCAATTTTTTGCAAAAATTGCTATTATTTCCTTGTTAATAAATGTCTTGGTTTGGATTCTTGAAAGAAAACCTTTTTACAAAAATTATGTACTGCCTTCATCATTGGCATCTTTTATCACACAGCAGACTTAAGCAATCTGCAGTTAAAAAGAATAATTTGTACTAACTTGCCATGAACCATTTAGAGACTACAATTGGAATGAACTGGAGGAATTATCAAGTCATCACAGAGTTATTCAGTAGGTGAATTCATAGATAATGCACTTTGTCTAAACCTACAGTGCATGGGGTAAGCCAACTTACTTATATACAGTTCCTCTTCCGTGTTACTTTTCTTTCTATTTCTATCCTCTCCCTTTATTCAACCTATTTCAAAGACCTACATCTTTTGGAAAATAATTTCCAGTAATATAACTTGGGCATATTTGTACTTTCAGAGGTCCTTCCTGACAGTCTCTGCTCAGGTGGGGGGAAATGAGCGATAGGGATAGTAAGGGCTCTTCAAGGTATCCAAGTAATTTTGAAAAATCGAAGCCAACCACAACTAGTTGTCAAGTGTTTAGTACCCAAGTAGTTCATATTACAGACTCCACAAAATGATCCTGCATCCCTTTCACAAGATCCCTGTTGATTTAAGTTGTCCAGGATCAATCCTGTTAGACTAAAGCATATGCCAAAAACCTGTCAGGAACTAATAGGCAGGATGTTTGGCAGCAACACTTAATTCCCTGGATGAATGTGGGGGTTTACCTGACACAAATAGAGTTATGCCTTCAGAGAGGGTTTTTCTGATATCCCTTTAGTATGTATCAAATACAGTGACTGTGAATTTTAATTATAAGCAACAAACTCTCAGACACATTTGAACCTTCCCTCAGCTTTCCCATGCAATGCCAAAATTTCATTTCCTACACTGCTAAACTGATTTTCATAATCTAGGGTGGAGCTAATTTAGCAAACGATCCATCAGAAAGACTTTGCAGAGTAAGGAAAAATGAATTTCTTCAAAGTCATTTTTCAAACTTGCCTTAGTAAAAAATGTCAGAGAGCCAGTAAAAATATTTAAATGGAAAGGGCCACATTTATAACAACAAACCGCTTTTCTGGTACACAGTGGCCAACAGAAACAGTGGCTGAAGCTTGGACTGGGACACTGCTGCAGAGCAGAGACAGCTTTTCTCCTAAAGAGCGTAAGTCTATGATGAACACAAATTTGAGTGAGAAATCTGACACTATAGCCATGGAGCATTATTAGCTTTCATCAGTCCCTCTCTGATGAAAAGTCTCTCTCCCCTTATTCACGGAATCTGGATGGATCCCAGGGGCATGGTTTTTCAGCCCTCATTAGGCTTTGCAAAATTAGTCTCCCTTACTTGGAAATACCTACTTGGCAGGGATTCTCTCTTCTCCCTCTTTTTTTCAGTGAGAGTTTTGTTGCAATATTCAGGGTTCATACAGGGCCAGATCCTTTTTTTGAATTAGGTCTGAACTACAATCACAGTTTGTCTTAACAGAGAAGGGAAGGCTGCTCATGTCTCTATTATTTCTTATGCCTGCACACATACACCAACTAATTATAACCAACCAACTCATAAAATTAAGTTATATATAAATACTATCAAAAATTCTGTCAGGAACACCTTTGTCACTGTCCTCACATGTAATGCACAAGACTCACCCACTTGCAAATAGAGAGTTAGTAACCTGTGAAAATGTTCCTGATCTTTTAAACATGAACTCAGTTCCTCCAAGCCCTAACCAAACAGAAAGATCATTTATGTAATGATGCACCCACAAAAGGCTTTTATTTAGAATATAAAAACACATGTGCCACTTCCTGTTCATAACACCTATCCTACCAGCATGAAGGGAAATTCATGTGGATGAGCTGGTGAAAAAGTAGTCCTTTAAGTGTCTAGTTCAATGTCCAATTCACTTGAATTGGGCCAGATAGGAAAATTTCCTTCCAAATTTGAGATTCTCAGTCTCCTGACTTCAAAGCTCAGGTGGAGATCAACCAGAGCTGCCTTGTGTGAGCAACATAGCACCGAAATAAATATTGTTTTGCCTTCTAGAAAAATTGACCTGCTGAAGATAGAAATGTTTTGTTTTGAAGAATGGGCCAGAAAAAGTCCTTCTTTTGCTTGGACTCTGTCTTGTTGCCTTTAAGTGTTTCACATATTTAAAGCAATTCCCACTTTTTAACTCTTCACATTTGTTTTACCAAATTTTTCAACTTTGGGGAAGATTTGATGATTATACTCACTAAAAGGCAAGGTGATTGCAACAGCAGCTGTTCTTTTCTATCTTATTTTTCACAATTCTCTAACATAATTTCTATCACAAATTCTGCATTAATTTTTTTCCTTCAGTTTGACTTATTAAATCACTGTCTTTTGTCCCATGGTGTGCTTGTGATAGTAGCTTCTTTGCCTAAATCAACAGTGAGCAGAGAAAAATCAGATCAGTTAACTGACGTTACTGATTTGATCTTTAAAGACCCATACATGAGGTTTTCATGAGCTGTTCTTCATGTAGCTTTTTTTTTTTAATTTCTCCTTCAATGTTTAAAATGACTTGGTTACCAAAAGCTTGAGCTTTTGTTAGTCTATATTGGTCTATTTCTATGCAGATAAAGGACAGACAAAAGGAAAAACTATACTGTTAATAGGAGAATCAGTTGGCATTGATTATAATCACATCCAAGGTTTAGAATTTTTATCTCATGGATACCTTGTAGAAAATTAGAGAGCAAAGCTTTCCAAATGTTTAATGCAAAACATTCAAAATAAAGCAGTAGTATGTCATAAGTGTGTAATTTTTTTGTTCCCCATAAAACCAGTAATAATTCAGCCAGCTAGCATCTTTAAGAAACATACAATTAGGGTTTCTTTTCAGTAGTATTCTGTTCAATATGTAAAAATAAAAATGAATTATGCAAATTGGACTTGAAAGAATATAAATATTACTATTAGTTCTGGGATATTCCACTTTTCTGGCAGCAAAAATTAAGAATTGGGGATTTGCTATGTCTCAATGGAAATTCTGGTATTAAACAGCTATCATTAAGCAGTACCAAGAAAACCACTTGTTCTCAACATACTTTCCCTTCCATAGACCAGGGAGCAATAACATTTCCATAGAAAAAGGAAGAGGAAATAAATGCATTTCATATAAACCACAAAATATTTTTGGTCAGACCTCAGTTGTTTTCAAAAGCCTCTTCATGGACTCACAGTGGTTCTGCTTCAAATTAAGGAGATGTCCAAGCTGCACACATCAGATTGGGATCTGACTTCCTCAAAACACAGGGATGCTGTGATCCCAGGCTGATTCAGTTTTCTGTTACAGAAACAGAAAATATATGCATACATTTGACATTAATATTACCAAGGAACACAGGTTTGGAATTTCATCTGCACTCTTTTTCCAAAACATCTTCCAGTTTGCCTGTTTTAAAACCACTTTTCCCAAGAGGGCAAAGACTGGCTTGCCCAGCCACAGGTCCTTCTTTTCTATGAAGTTTAGAACTTTTACACTATGTTTGGAATCAGCTAGTTCCCAATGTTGAAACTCGCTGCTATTCCCAGAAAAAATATTTTTCTCATTGTTCTGAGATATTGAGCTAGACTATGGCTGAACTCGTTCATTAATCTACCTTAGGTTGTAATATGAACACCCAGCTCTGCTGCCACTGAAATCCATGGAGCAATGTCCAAATGGGCATTGCTGGTTATAGAGGAATATACTATACATATAGCAGAAATCCTTAGGAATCATTTGGACCTTTGTACATATACATTGATATAATGGATAACATTAATTCCTTAGCATGAGTCTAAATATTTCCATGACCAAAGCCACATTGAAACAATAATGACGAAAAAATCATTAGCATAGAACTTGATTCAGAAAGTAATGCTTGTGGAATTCTTGCAAGCAGGTTGTGAATTATCCAAATACACACTGGAAAACAGAAAACAAGGCATTTGTAGCATTGACCAAATATTCTGAATTCAGGCACTCTTCCGTTTTAGCCAAATCAACCACATCGTTTCTTGATAGCATAATCATGCTAAAGCCTTTCCTGTAAATCTTCCAAAAACATAATGTTAATATGGCTTAGTTCATCCTAAGCTTTGTAATGAATTCCATTTTTCCTATATAAGTCTGGTATCAATCTTTAAAAAGTTCCTATTTGTTTTTCCGGTCCTTTGCAGACTGGATTCTGGTGCTTTTTTTCTTGGGCATACTCTAAGTCAACTACTGTAATCCAAAATTTTCTCTTACCTGGCTACATGATGCATGACAGGACAAAGATGGAGGTGCCCCAGAACTGCCATTCTTCATTGTTCCCCCTCCTTTACTTCCTCGCCAGTCTTGTAATCCACAATAAAATCCCTATTGAGACCCTTTCTTATACAGTTCACACGTCCACTTCTAAAGTTTGTCTGAAGCTCTGTCTCAAACAGCTAATTAGAGATCTTACCTTTTATAGTCTCCTATACCCTTTAGTTAGCTGATCGCTAATCAGCTTTGTGCGTTTGAATTCTCCCCCACATGCCTGACTCCAACTAAACTGACATTTTGTCAGGTTGGTCAGCTGCTTTACCTTCCTTTCAGTTGGTCTTGATAGTTTAGTCACATAGTCAGAATACAATTACTCTGCAGGCAAGAACGGCAACCTTTCCACAGTATACATTGTCCAAAAAAAAAAACCCCCAGCATATTTAGAAATACAGTGTTTGAAAAACTTTTTAGAAAGCTTGAGCTTTTCACATAATTAAAAAGTGACAAGCAAGGAAATATTTAGAAATCAAACAAGAAAATTCTTGTGAACTTATTTTCAGTTGAGATTAGATGAGTGGCTTTCAAATAATAAAATTTATATTTTCATTGAGATTATCTCAAAGATGAATACAACTCTAGCTGGACTTTTTGGAATTTCTGATTTTCTTATACCTGTTTTTAGAGAAAGACAGTTTCTAGCATCATCATGTATGCAAGGAAAAACAAAGATACCAGCACAATTTTGTAGTGAGGTTTAGGCTTTCTTATTAATTTTCACTATGAAATAGATTGCAATTAGATTTTATTTTTCAAAACTGTTAAAGATTAGCAACTCTCCTTTTCATTGATTAGTTAAAAATTTAGAGTAATTACCCTGCATCGTTTCTGCAGAAGAATGAGTTTAAACCACTACTGAAGCATTCACTATCCTTTATTTGTTAGAGGCCAGACCTTTGAGACAATTGACTTTATCTATTGAGATTACTGACAAGGGATGTTAAAAGGTCATACTAAATGATGTCCCTTCAGGCCATTTGGCCTTAGAGTGGTCCTGTCCACAACTTTGCTATGGTCCTCTGCTTTTAGGTAGATATGAAAAGAGCTTTGTGCAAAGCACATATTAAGGCATCTCTGCATGATCTTGCTTTACTTTTTTTGGAGATTCTGGACAGACCTCATCTTTGTGGCAAAGGTCAAATGGGAAACATCTTGAAAAGAGCTACTGAAGCAACAAGGGAATGTGAATCTTTCTGCTCTTCTCCTCTCAGCCATGAAACTACTGTACCTTACAAGTAAGTTCATGGGGCCTAGTTCCTTTGAGACTATTTATTAAAAAATAAGCCTTTGAAAGCCCTCTTTATTTTCAATTTGAAAGTGTCATTAAAGGGAGGAGATGGAAGAACACTTAAAATGTTTTCACTGGAGTCACCTTTGTTAGTTGAGGGGAATGATCTGTGGAAATACAGGTCTGTGAAACAATACCAGAGAATATATTGGTATTTGAAAATGAGAGTTGTATTGAAAAATATGTTCTTCTTGAGTTACATTTTATTATATAAATGTGAAAGTTCAGGAGGCTTGATCATTTCTAGTTTCTAATAATATATTTCTATTTTCTTTTAACATCCAAGACAGATAGGAAAAGAGACCAATAATTTAAAGTTTGCCCATTGTCACAAGTTTTACTAGAACATTGCATCATTTTTTTATGGTTTAAGATCTTATTGTCTTGATATGCCCTCATATCAATTCTGTTTCAGAAGTCAGTTGTTTTTCTATTAGAGTTGTTACAATTCTGCTCTCGCTTTCAGAAGAAAACCTCTGAAACTAATTGAGATAAGCAATAATGTCAATATAATGTCATAAATAATATGTCACACCCAAAGCAATACCACATTTACAGGAAATGTCCTGTTATTAAGGATACCTAAAATAGGTCAGTTATATAAATAAGAAAACAACATTTCCATCCCTTGCCTGCCTGAAATGATAAAGGTAAGAAATATTGTTAAGCTCCTCTTCCGTTTTGTAACACACAGAGAATATTGATTTACTTGTAATATCAAATTGGAGCTCTATGAAATTTACTATTTCTAGAGATATGTCTAGGAAAATGCACTCATCTCAAAAAATCAAACTGAAAAAGCATGATCTTCTGGCTTTTAGGAATCTGCATGTGCTAGTAACTCATTCTTTTTCAGTGTAAAAACAAGTCTTGTCTATTTAGTGTAATACAACCATAAAGTTATCTAACAGAAATCTACAGAACACATTAAACATTTGTCTTACAGTCCCTAGGTGCACACATTATTATTTTCTTTTTATCACTCAATGCTGGGCATGTTAGATAACAACCTATAATAGAATTGAATATAGTGGCTTCTCCAGTTGGTATTGGGATGAAGATTGAAATTTCACTAACAGGATCTCAGTAGCTAAATCCCTTGGTCACTATGGAACATCACACCAGCCTTAAAATTCAACCAAGCAAAAAACTATGTGAACATAATTTTAATATTGGATAACAGTCATTGCCTTCACTAGCTTAAAATTAAAACTCTCAAATACAAATGAATTTTTAATTAAGTATTTTTCAGGGAAACATCCTTCTTTCCTCAACAATTCTTTTAAAAGAAGTATCTTCCCGATTCACCTAATAACACTTCAGGATTTTACATCTTACTTCCGATTTCATTCATGCTAATAAATAGAGAAGGGAAAAGAAAGAAAAAGAAATCTGAAATTATTTTGAATTTTAGTCCTGTCTTTTGAAACATTTAATCCCAATAAAGGCTTAGGTATGAAAAGTACTGGAAACTTTAAAGGAAGCAGGTTAGACAAGAGATTTACTGGCTGAGTCATAATCTACATCACACTATTTCTAGGCACATGAAGCAGCACTGAATAACTAGTATGCTTTCAGACACAGAAAAAACCTGAGAGTTTCACATGTACCCCAGATGTTCTCACCAATATCTGTAGAACCCAACACAAGTATGCTAAAATAAATATTCCCTCCATGGGTCTCTTTTTATAGGAAAGAGAATGCAGTTCTTCTGTTACAATTTACATCATCAATCTGCTCAAGGCTGCACCAACGCTACTCAGGTAGCTACTCTAATCTGCAATCACTTAGAAAAAGATTGCAGATCTGGGCATAGACTACAGGCATCCACAAGGAACCAAACATCCTCTTCGCCTCTTTCGTCTAGTCCTTAAAAACAAGCAGGTGATGACAGGACAGTCTCACCAATTGTTGCCTTTCCTTATATATCAGTCAATTTAACAGAATTCAACCTGATAAACCAACTTTTATCCTAAACTTTTCTGGTTCAATTAACTTGTAATAACTAAAACTACCAAGGCAACTTAAAACCAGTCAGGAATGATCTTTCATGTACACTGACATCTGATTCTGGTCAAATGAACTGCAATTATTGAAAATGGCTCTCCAGTTTAATCTATACAGTGATAGAAGGATATGTATTGAGAAATTATTTTTTTCAGTACCAGGAACACATAAAAAGAAATAAAAATTGATTTATGTGAATTTAAAAGTCACCCTGAACAATGTAGCTCTCTTACTGAAATATGTGTAATAACATCTTACTATCAGTACTTTAATAATGCAGAGGTGTAGTAGCAGTGATTGTGACACTATTTTTTTAATTATTCATGTAAGTTATTGTGCAAGTAAGCATCATTCAAGAATCTGTATGTATTTATTTCTCATGTATAATAAAGAAACAATAGTATTTATATTCTATTACAATATGTAACTGTATACTGTAGTATATCCCTACTTAAATGTATTTTTGTTGGGACATCACCTTGGGTCTGGATGAATACAAATACCTCTTTGGAGACATGGTGTATTCTTGTAAGAACTTACAGTATAAATGGACAAGAAAGACAAGGGATGGGAAGAAAAGAAAGCTTTATATGATCACATCACGAGGAAGTAAAAAACCTTTCCCCAAAACACCAGATGAAGCCTCTGACAGAACTAAGAACCAAACCAGAATTCCTAAACTGTATTCTTGTGCTCTATGCACATGGCCAAAAATGCCCATACAACATTAAATGTTCACTAGGAAAATATGTTTTGACTTAAGAGGAACACTTGTTAATATAATAATTGTGTTTATTTCCCATATCTGTCTACTGGGCATAGCAAAATTCTTCAGGGAGCAGGTGTCTATGCCAATAAAATAAATCTGCACTGTATTTCAGAAACTTCTTTTTAAATAATTTATGAAGACAACTTACTTATGATGTGTTATTGTTGATTGTTTCTGTGAGAAAGAGAGAAAAATATAGATTCTGGATTGATTAAAAAATAATTTGTTTGAAGACTGAATATTACAAGAAATAAAACTGCTTCTTAGCAATCCAAAAGAACTATGATTCTGAAGATTTAAACAAGGATTCTGGATGTACTCCACAACTGTCAGTTGTACCATACTATGGTTTAAAGCATGAATAGACACATTTTTTACTAGCTTACTGGCAAAAATAAATGCAGCTGCTAAAACACTGCCTGGGTAATCTTTGGGTATGTTCCATTTGAACTACATTTCTGAAATTCTATTCCAAATTATGGCATGTCTTATGGGCAACACATAGATCGCTCCATACTAAAAGCATAATGGAAAAAGTGATTCTGTGTATTGAAATAAGTAGTAAAGGGAAGCAGCCACTTCCCCCTCTTCCCTGTCATACACACAAACAAAAACCAAAACAAAGCACAGAGAACAAACTCCTCCTTTTCTTCATATACTGCAATGTTAAAAAAATGCAAAAAACATAATGGTACAACACTGGGAAAATAAATAGGGCTATACAATGACTTTCCCAGAGCAATATCCTCTTTCAAAGAGCAACAACTTAATAAAAAAGAGGCAAAAGAGGTTGACAGGTCTATGCAGACGGCCATCATCATCATCATCTACCTATACTGCTCCATCTTGCAATTTACCCCTGCTTATTTTCAATTCCCTGAAACAAAATAAAATCAAAGACAGTCTAAATACCAAGGTTGGGGGCAGATGCCATGTCACAGTACTGCAACACAGAATAGAGAAGCAGGGTCAGTAGGAACAGTGATCTTGGATCTAAGTGGTCACTCCCAGCCTACATGTGAAAGAATCAACCAAACCTCTCCACTCAAGAGGGTACAGTCACAAAGAAACCAGTATGTCTCACGGAGGAGCACCCAGTGTAGCTTTATTTGAAGAAGGACTCAGCAAAAACCAAGTGAGACACAGCCAGGAGTAGTGGAGTTGGGCAAGCAACTGAAGGAAACACACAGTCCGCTGATGCTAGTGAGCTCCTAATGGCTATTAAATGTGTTCCCTATAGACAGGATCTAAAGCCAAGTCACATATGAGCAAAGTCCCTGCCTAGTTTTATTCTGACAAATCTGCCAATTTTCTCCTCAGGCTTCTCCTGGTTTTGTCTGTATACCCTTGAAATCCCCTTTAGAGGCTTTAAACCCGAAAAAAAAAACCCTCATTACATAAAATAGAAAGAAAAAATTACAGGAAGCATTAAAAATCTGGGTGTCGCCAAACTGAAATGTTTTGTGTCTTTTATTTTGTTTTAATTACTGTACTTGTAGAATCTGTTACTGGGCCTTGTTAGTACATTGCTGAGAGTACCAAAAAAAAAATAGGAAAACTATACCATATAAATGTAGGAGAAGGGGGAATAAAAAAGAGATGCTGAAAAAAATGTAGGTGTTTGTGCACCATATAGTTATCCTCCATAGTCTAAAGTCTCATTTGCCTTACCAAGTCAATGTTATACGATTGTCTCCTATGAAAACCATAGCAGTCTTGTTTTAATATATTTCTCATTCCTCCAGGTTATAGCTCTTTTCATCTAAAATAATGTCTTGTGCAACATACCACAATAGAAATCAGCTCCTCCCACATGCATCACTACCATTCCCAGCTACAATATTTTCAGTCGAACGTACAGACTTGCTAGAACAGGAGACAACAGGTTTTTAAGGGTTTGTAGCATGTCTATCTGACACTGTACAATTAACATAATCTTAAGGGACCACTTTTTGCCTGCCCTTTTATGCAGGAGCTGAAGGAGGTTCAACTTTTCTACTCCCACTTTCTCACACAAGAGTAACAGTCCTCCAAGTTACCCCCAAACTGCTGCTTGTGGAGAGCATAAACTGTTGTACTCAAACATTAAGTCAATGAGTAATATTTTAAAGTTTGTACATTAGAAAATATTTTAGCAGTCATTTCTAAGCATTTTGTTCTTCAGCACAGCCTCCTGTCTTACAAATGAGAGGGGCTGCAGTTCTTGCAATAGGGATACATTTAATGTTATCCCCTGATTTTAATGCTTTCCTGAAAAAGATTTCTTGTGAAATCATTTGTGGAAATATAAGCAGAACTTATCATGGAATTAAATGTGTTTCAGAAGGATCCAGAGGTAGCATCCATAAATTGTTGCAGCATGCAAATATTTAAAAGTGGCTGATGGGCCACCAGGGCATTATGATGAGCAGGAGAAGAAACTAGCCTATTTTGCTATTCAGGCACGGCAAATAATTAAGTAGGCAGTTAAGAAAAGTGGTATCTATCCTTAAAAAAAAATAAATTATCTCAATCTTTTTCAAAAGTTGGAGTATATAAATATTTTCCCACTAACAGATACAACCAACCCTCCTATGTTCAATTCTTCCAATTAACTAAAATTCCTGATACCAGCATAGAGTATTAGAGCATTCATCTGGTATATTTTAATAAAAGCCTATGCAGATCTTTTCAGATAGTGGCCCTACCACTAACCATAGTTCAATGGCAAAAATTGTTACATTTGTCATAGAACCCTTTGATGGATTTAACACGTTTAACTTCTTTTGTATGTAAACTGACTCTCATAGAAGAAACAACATGATCTGACATTGTTATAAGTCCAACAGGTAAACATCATTTTCTTTAGCTGAATCTTAAATGATTAAACATCACCACAATAGAAGAATTTTAGGTCATAAATTCTCAAATTTAAACTTTTTTTGAATATATTTTACATAAAAGTTAAGGATCTTTTTTTAAAATTATTCTATATGTAGCAATTAATAAACATAGTGGGTTTTGACCGTAAAGAAGACATTCACTAAAGAGGATCTAATTTCTGGATTATGATTAAAAAATGTTCTTTTATATGATTAAAAAGCACATTAAAACATAGAAACTCCTAATCAGTATCCACTTAGTCTCACATATGGAAGCATGGGTATCTGCATGTGTATGTAGAAGTAAATTACATTTTTTTTCAGCCATGATTCCTCTTGCAATATGAGAATTTATTAAAGGAAACTGTATGCACTCAGACTGACCATGAACTTTTAACCAATGTCATAAGCTACTGTTTCTTCTTTGGTAGAAGAAAGGAAAGTTGCTGTTGGCAGTTGTTCTTAATTTTTGTTTTATGGAGGCCCAGTGTCCTAAAATGCAAAGATATTTCTTCTTCATCCTTTGATTATAGGTTAAAATATATTACATCCATATTTGCATTTTCTCCCCTAGCCTGTATCAAATGTTGCAGTTCAAATACATCTCTGACAGAGATCTTGACTCTCAGCCTTTTAAAACGAATTATTAGTTGGCTATTCTTGCTTTTGTGGAAGGAGAGGTATTTTAGTGTTTGACATCTGGCAGTCATTTAAAGTACTACCAAATCCTCAGAGCAGTACACATATTTGATTTGCTTGTCTTTTCTTAGTCTAAATGCCACCCTATTGCTTTTCTTGGCAAAAAAAAAAAAAAAAAAAAGCTATTGGGTGGGGCAAGATTTCAACTGCTAGATTTTCACTATACTTTGTACTAAACCAGATTCATAAAAACTATCTAATGTGTAAAATCTGTTGTTTATACAGATCTGTAGCTGGCTCTGTCCCAGTTGCTTGAGAGTGATATCTAAACATAAAATAATCTCTGTATAAACTGTGGGTTTGTAAAATATGTAAGCACTCTGTGTTTGTTCAGTCCAGATCGCTTGCTGAAACTGAAGGTTATGCCTGGGTGATAACCATCAAATGTAAATTCGTCCAAAGTTTGAATATGCTCAAGTCTCAAGGACATGAGATGTAGACAGATTTGGTAGAATTTTAGTACAGCATCAGCACACGTAAAACCAAACCCATAGTAACTGCACTTCCTTGAATTCTGTGGAAGTGAAGTCAAGCAAAGTAAACAACCTTTAAATACATACCTAATTATGATATTGCATCCTTTGAATCATTAGAGTTGCAATCAGGAACAATGCTTCTTTTCTATTTACACAGAGTGATGATCCTGCTATAATGATCAACTGCTGCTGAAGGGTAAGACAAGGTAAGGTTAAAACATTTTTCAAAACAGCTTAGGCAACAAAATACACCCCACTACTTGAATGATACGACCTGTCACATTAAGGGTCTTCAGTGCAATAAGCATGTTAAAGGCAGTCATTTGAGTTCTGGTACAACCTAAATTCACTACTCACCTATAAAACCCCAGTCTGCCATGGTATTTGTTATACTAGTACCTTAAGATAGCAGAAACATATTAGCTACTTAAAGGTTTTAAAAAAACCCATCTTTTCATATAAAAAGAGACTTGCATGGACAACTTAAATTGGTACTCAAAGAAAAGAGAGATATGGTTTGGTTTAAATGTCTGCTTTATGGGAAAACCAGCCAGAAACGACAGTAGGTAATTTTTTTGTAAATAGGTTATTTTAGGTTTTTCAATGCTTTCAATCTGATACAACCATAAATATTGCACCCCTACTTCAGCTACATAGATTACCACTTACTAGAGCACATTTTCTTCTGTCAGTAGAGTTCAGTGATCAGAAATAGCACATACGTCCTGGTAAAATGAATTCTTTCCTATCTGATCCTCTCCCATAAACTTCTGCAAGATCCAGAGACCAGGATTGACTCTGAATTAGACACCACTATAAAAACAAACAAACAAAAAAACCTCTTTAGGACTATATCTCATAAATGAATATGTCAATGCAGCAGCTCCCTGTGTCATGAGCTTCAATGTGAAATTTATCTCTATGCAGTTACCATAGGACCAGTGCCTTTCCCTCAGAAACCACCAACTGCCACAGGGTAGGCCCATTGCAAGCAATAAAGAAGTTGTATGACATCAGGTCAGCTCATACTTACCAGCATGATCCAAAAAAACTTTAACATATAGTCCCAAATTATTTCATCTAAGAAAAAAGTGAGTATCCTTGAAATTTAACACTCTTTAAATCTTTTCTCCTTCTTTTACTTAGTTGACTACTCAAAGGAACAGACTATAGCTATCCTAATTAAGACCTTCAACTTAATTTGTATCAATCTTCTCTTCCAAATCCCATCACTTCAATCCTCTTGGTGTCCTTCCTGTACTTAAATTCTTTCATATTAAATTATTGCAAAATATTCTTTCTGTGCTATAAGACCATGTAGAGTACATGTGGTTTAGCCAAAACCACAGAACTTGTTGGGTCAGTAGTGTTACGGTTCAGATGTAAGGATATGTTTCCTATGTTCCAGTGTTGGAAGTAGGGGAGAGGCATCCTTTCCCACAGCTAGTGTAACTTAGCTAATATGCTGTCAAACCACTCCAGCTTCATTAGTCTTACAAGCTTTTAGTCACCACGTCACCCATGATTGCATGAGGTCCCTGTTAAGTTCTGTGGTAAGGCTGTACACTTGCATTTCTTTTTCTAGCAAAAATAAATATTATTTGCTGCCTTTGCTACAGAAACTAGTTTCCTAGACTGTACCTTTTAACTCCACAAAATGATACCCACAGCATGTCATGGTCTCATTCCACTAGCTTACCTACTGCCATATTTGCAAACCTTTCGGAGGTGATACTGATTTCTCTTCCAGCTTTGTTCTCCCTGCCTGCTGGAGTGATCTACTCTTGAGGAAGCAGGAAATTGAAAACACACAATTTTTGTTCTAGTTTCCTGGTTAGATTCAGAGCTAATGTTACTTGGGTGATAATAACTATACTTTTTGAATATATTACAAGCTTAACAATTTTCATTTTCCTAATGGGTACTGTCTTTATAGGATTTGCATTTATAGGATTTGAACTACTACAGCATTTCCTTAAGGGTTTGGGCACAGGAGAAAGGGCTGAGGGAACCATCAACATCTCAAATTTTTAAAAAAGGGAAAAATATGTCTTTGCTAACCTAGAGAATTTTAGGATCAGGTATATTGTTTTCTTTGGGAATAAGATAGTCGAGATTCTAGCTGAGTTTTCTCTTTGGGGATTTTCAACAGTCTCAGGTATCTGTGGTTAATTCTGAGTTTTTACTTCTCCTCAGCCAGTGACTGGCACAATTTCATATGACAGAAATATACAACTCTCATATATAACTTTGACCAGGAAAATCAGCACACTGCAAATACAATTAGTTAGAGAAAGAGAAGTCCAGTACTTGAATCAGAGAGCAATATCCTGACATGGCAAACATGCCTGTTGGGACAGCTGCTGCACCTGACAGCATCTCCTGCCAGCTAATGTCTGCCTCTTGTGTTCTACAAGCCATGAGCCTGATCCTACTTTCTGCCCTTGATACTGTCATCCGTGCCTGTTGAGAAGGGGCCAGGACATCTGCAGCAGTTCTGCAGGCTGCATTTTCAGAAGTGCTCAGCCCTCACAATGGACTCCTGATTTTCTAGAGAGCCTGGCACCTATTCAGCCATCTTTCTGCAGCATACCAAATTTTTGAAAGTGCTTGGCCATAAGCAGTTCCTGTTGACATTAAGTGTGCCTCTGTGTTTATCCACAGCTGCTGCCTCTTTTGCAGGTCTTTTCAGCATCTCCTTTACCAGTGCCTATGTCAGCACAATGACCTATCCCATTGCCAGGGTCGTCTTTAGGATGTCAGGTCACATGATAAGCAAGCAATCAGTCCTGGCCATCTGGTGGGGTTTGTACTGCCTTGCTGGAGTTCCACTAGCAAATGTGGCAGGCATGCAGCTGTAGAGCAGTCTTGAGCTCTCTCACAGCAACCTGTCTTTGGGGATGGGACATCACAGGACTTCCAGTGCTCTAAAATGAGTGAGATGGATCTCAGGGTGGTGGGGACCAGTGCAAGGTTCAATTCCTGTGTGTGACAGGGTCAGCATTTCAGAGTGCTCGTGTGGGTCTGTAAACAGAGATGAGAACAGTTAAACACTTCCTCCACCATTGCTAGAAAGACTTAATAAGTCATTATCATCATTGATAGAGAGACTTAATGACATATTGAAAATGGGTGCTATCTTTAAGATGAAGTTCACATTAAATTGCCCACATTTATCCCTTCTTTGGAATGCCCCGTTCAGACTGTACCATGGACGTAGCACATAGGCATCTCCCCAGATTTCTGAACATCGCTCGAGTAAAGACAGCATCTCCAAAAATTATTCTGGGTGGAAACTATATATGCAGACATAGAACAAAATATTCTTGTTCCATAAAAAGTTTCCCTGTATTTCTTAGGAGTGAGATTGCCACCTACCTAAATAAAGCACAAGGAAGCAACAACAAATTCCCTACTCGCCATAGGTACAAAAATCAAATACAAAATCTTTCTTACAAATGTGTCTCCCATAATCTTCACAACAATGAATGTTATTATCTTCCAACTGCAGTTAGCATCAGTTTGATACTAGAGGTATGAAGGTGAGTTGCTGCCTTTTCAAAATGCAGTGGAGTTTGGAAAATGACAGTCTAACTTATAAGCAACAGAGAAAAAGAGCAGGTTCACTCTGCAAAGTGGACTAAGAAGGGGTGGATATGCTGGAAAGTCTACTGTAACATGCCACTACAATAACTGAGTCAGGCTGGAAGACAACAAAGTCTGATAAGGGGAAGAAGCACTAAACTACAGGACTTAAAAAAACCAAAAGATCACAGGGTCATATGAAAAAAATCTAAAGAAAATTTGTCATCTATAAGACATTCATTTGCCTTTATTTTTTCCTTTACAAAGATTATGCTTTTATACAATGAGTAAAAGGAGCCTTTTAAAAGTGATTAATCTGACAGTATCATTTTTAAGTTTCACAACATCCCATGCTGTTATGACAAACAGTGCACAGTTCAAAAGAAAGGAACGTTTATATCAAGCTATTGCAAACACAAAGAGTTCACAGCCCAGCATGGAATAACTAATGGCTCAATCTACAGCAAAATTATGGTTTTTTTTTTAAATGTTTTCAACCAGAAAAGCATTCAGGTTTATCAAGCTATGATCCAAATCTTTTCTTTGCTTACAATGTCCTGCTGTCTGTCTTAATCATTCCTTACTAAGCACATCACATAGCCACATAGAAGTATTGTTTGTTAAGGGCTCCCCATTCAGCACCATCAAAAATACAGCTTCAGAAATGCATTTACTTAGGGCATGGATTTGCTGATGATTGCTCAAATGAGCAACTAATAAATGGTGCAGATTGAAAAGCAATTATAGTGGATGGTCTTTCAGGACAGGGTACTTGCAAACAGTCAT
Source organism: Heliornis fulica (assembly GCA_013399135.1). NCBI lineage: Eukaryota > Metazoa > Chordata > Aves > Gruiformes > Heliornithidae > Heliornis > Heliornis fulica. The sequence continues at coordinate 181,027 of VXBZ01009229.1, forward strand.
CAGTTTGAAGGAAACTTTGATGGGTAGGCGTCTTTCAGCATGGATTATAAAGGATAGCAAGCTTTAACATGAGAAACAAGGAGGCTGTTCATGCAAAGACATGCTGGGTAAAGGTTATGCTCTGTCCAGTGATCATGCAGGTCCTTAACTTTTGAGTTTGTCCTGCTGAAAGCAACTCTACAAATTCAGGGTTTTTTTTCAATGAGAACAGAATGTAGTTATGTCATGTAAAGCCTTAAAGACTGGAAAATATTCCTTGACTTTGTCCTTAAACTTATTTTTGGACTACATGAATTGTAGTTCAAATGCTGGGAATTCACACTCAGCTCTGGCACCATAATACCCATCTGACCACATGCTCACCTATATGAAAAAGGAAGTAATGGTCACCTCTACTTTACTAGCAACAAAACATGCTGATGTTTTTCTTTGAAATATCTCTATTCTTTTTCTCAAAACATCATTCACTGTCTGTATGTGGAGTCCTGAAGATTTACCCAAACCCGCTGAAATCTGTGCAAACCCAGAGAGCTTCCTAAAACTGTAAAAGAACTCTGTCCCCTCTCCTTGCCACAATGACGTGAGCTCACCAGAAAATTGCTCAGATGATTACTGTTTACAGGATCTGGGGCACTGTTGTTACTAATGGTCACTGGCATGGCATTTCCTCCATGCAAAGGGTGTTGATGGCCAGCCTCTTGGGTTGGCAGAGCAGGGTTAGTTAACTTACGATCTTACTGAGACAAATACATTAATTGAAATACAATAGTTACATGACTCAGTACACAGTCTTGCCTGCCTTTGGTTAGATAACAATCATTAACTACATTAGATGAGGAATCCAGGAAAATAAGAAGCTCTATCAATCATTACTATTTTAGTCATAATCTTTTGCTACTTTTACCAATCTGAGTAGTCCTTTCTGCAGTCTTGTAGCACCAGAAAGATTTTACTACTACAACATGTCATTTCTATTTAATGTGAGGGCCCATTTCTCATTAACTAGCAGGAAATTAGAAGGAAAACTTAGTGACAGCACTCACAGAGGTGTCAAATGAATAGAATTAGTCCTATATTTTTAGCTTCTTGATCATTGTGTCTTTTCAGCATTAAAAGAGCAAAAGGAGTAATAAAGTTTTGCAAATGCTAATCTCGTAAAGGGCACTTAAAGACAATTCATATTTAAAAACTATTTCATACTTTACAAAAACATAACCCACCAACACTTTACCTCTTTGCTCGTTTTCATACTCTGTTCCACAAAAACAGAAACTGGAAATGAAGTTATGGCTTCCAAGAGAGAAAGTAGAAAACAGACTCAAATTGCGGATAGCTTCTTCCCTGCTTAATATTCCCTCAATCCCCCTCTCCAAAATAAACATGTTTTTTTACACTGAAAATCTTTCCAACAAAGGTCAGAGAGATCACAGACTGCTGCAGTATTACTTGCACAAAGAAGGAAATATTCATTGCTTTGCTAACATGCTATTTCCAGAAATACAGGTTTGACTTCTACAGCAGCATTGAAGCAACAATTAACAGAATTCTTTTCTTATTGTCCTGATGTTTAGGTACAGAGGGATTAGCTGGCAATTAACCATTCCTTTAAAGAGAGCTGCACTGGTCTATGTGACATAGAGCTCTACCCTGCCACAGGGTCATTCCAGACCTGCAGCAGGGCACTACTAGGAAGCGTTTCACAAGATTTTAGAGGTATTGGAGCGTCACAAGAAATCTAATAGCGGGAAAATAATCCTCCACCTGTGGTTTTATAAAACAATAACACTTCAGACAAAATGAGTAAACATAAAGCTGTGACTTCTAGGTACTTATCCAATCTGGGGAAAGGTGATCTTAGTTGAATTTAAGATGTAAAGATGTACTAAAGACATGTGCAAAATGGTCTAAAAGTTTGTGTTACTGGAGACCAGAAGAGGCTATGTGCTCTTGCTACATGCAAAGCCATATAGTCATTATCAGCTAGTAACTGGCCTACAAATGTTTATATTTCCCTTCTCTGGTTTCAATGTAGCTTCCATTTTTTTCCAGTGTGGGAGTTAAATCAAATTTCTCCCTGTACCAGCAGAAAAAAGGATGTTGGAGGTTTTTTGCATGCAGTGAAACCTTGGAAAGGAAGGAAATTCACCATGCTGGAAGCAATCCAGGAGGATGTCTCCTGGGGCTAATGCAATTATTCCATGTTGGTTGGCTGTGGGAGCAGAAGGTATGACCGAACTGCAAGAACTGCTAGGCAAAGGTTAAGGTTCTAAGTCTGTAGAGCATTGTGTAGCTCGGAGTCTGATTTTGTTAGTAAGTGAATTTGTATATGAGAAGTTAGCGAAGAGGGTTAATCCTGACACTGATGGATCTGCAAGCAGGGCAAGGGTTGGGAGTTCAAATACACAGTTTTGGGTTTTGACAGAGGGAGCAGCTGCATGAGGATATACCTCCACATTTTCGCAGAACAGCTTGCTGAATCAAGGCTGTGAGGTAGTTTATTTCATGGATTATACATGTATTTAATTAAAATTCTAGATAAATATTTGCAGCAATAAGTTTTTGAAGTACTGTAAAGTTACATTGTATTAAACATTTATTGCAATCATATGAAATATTCCTTAGGTTAAATATTTACTGTTATTTTCAAGATATTGCTATTGAGCTTATTATAAACATGGCACAAATGCAAAGCAATCTTTCTCAGAGCAATATACTTCTTTGAGTTGCTTTTAGACTTATTTCCTGATGGATATTTGCCATTAATGCACTATGACTTTTTCCTTTATGAAAAAAGGCTCTAGCCTTTTTCTCAAGCTAAGAGAAAGTTGTAATTTAAAAGATAGTTTCCACTGTGCTCAGCATTCTTGCAGTAATAATAGTTTGTCCTTTTCCTTACTGCAGCTACTGTATTAAATATTTATATTGATGTTTATTTTGTAAACAAAGAAACTGAATTAGACTAACACACGAAGCCTATGATGTGTTTTAATATCTGCATTTGTTTCATGTTGTGGCCTTTTATGTAACTGATTCAAAAGAACGTGTTAATAAATAACATTTTTTAAATTACATCAAAGTATTTTTGTTTGTTCACTGGAGGAGATAAAATTTTTTAAATAATTTTTTGGTGAGAATTTCTTCCTGATCGATAGTTGAATAGTCCAACCAACTTGGACGTGCTATTTGTAGGACAACTGCTCACTTCTACCTAGTTTATTATATTTCCCATGCTATCCTGGTATTTCTAGAAAGTTTGTTTTCTATATAACACTTCTGCTTCTCATGGCTGCACAAAATAGTGTGTTTTGGGTGGGAAGCACCTAGGCTGTGTGCTGGAGGTAGAGTGTTAAGGAAGGGTATTCACTTATCCAGACCTTTTCACCTTAGGATTTGTAGGTACCTGAATTTTTAAAATTTTTTGCACAATGGGTTTTCACCTTTGTAAAGATGACTGCTCTGCATCCCTTTGACATCAGTGCTAACACAGTCATCACTTCACAAGACCTCACAAAATGCCTAGCCTTTCTGAAACCACACTTTAAACCAACAGCACTTTGAAAGTGTGCTGCTGCCAGCTATCTCAGTCAACCCCTTAGCGCAGTTCGAAAGGTTGGATTTCTTTTTATTTATTATCTGGGGTATCTGTCACTAAAAAGGCAAAGGAAATAAAAAAATCAACCAAAAAAAAAAAATAAGGACAAACTGAGGAACTGAAGCATTTATTATTCTTCAGATAAGCTCAGCAAAGACTATCAATGCACTGTTATCAGAGAAAAGGTGCTTGCGTTTTCCTGTCTAGCTAAAGCTGTCAGTGGTCATGACATAATGCACATTCCTCACACTCAGTTATCAACACAGCTCAGATAGACTTGTATATTTTTATGTTCCTGCTTTAGCCTGATAGTGGCCTTTTTCTGTACATTCTTCAGATTTTACACACATCTATTGGAAGTGTCAGACATTAGATTGGTGTTAGATCTGTTTTCCTTCTCAATCTGATGCTAACTGAGGTATTGAAGCAACTGCAGTTACACATTGCTCCAAAATTGGCTTCAAAGAGAAAATTTAACTTTAAAACTGTATCAAATTTAGGATTAAGTCATGTTTTCCAGAATTAGGATTTGCATTTTTGGGGGAAAAAAAAATGCCTTATCACTGCTTGAGTGCATCTCTTGGATTTCAGTAATACTTGGTTTAAAAGTGTATCCTGTATGGTCCCATAGGCTTCATTCACTCAGGAGAAGAAGGAGCATCATGAGAAGATTGATCACATTGAACTATGTAGCAAGACCAAGGTTTGATCAGAAAAAAATTGCTGCTGTAGATAAACTAATATGAACTGGACTATAAAAAAGAAGTTTGGGATACTTCAGGAACACAGAAAAAATTATGAGCTTAGGCTTACACCAACTGCATCCCGGGTTGCATCAAAACCAGCATGACAGCAGGTCAAGGGAGGCGATTCAGCCCCTCTGCTCTGGTGAAGCACCATCCGCAGTACTGCATCCGCCTCTGGGGTCCCTGGTACAGGAAAGACACAGATCTGTTGGAACAAGTCCAGAGGAAGCCATAAACATGATGAGGCTGAAGCACCTCTGCTATGAAGACAGGCTGACATAGGTGGGCTTGTTCAGCCTGAAGAAGAGAAGGGTCTAGGGAGAAACTCACGGTACCTAAAGGGGCTACAGGAATGATGGAGAGGGACAGTTTACAAGGGCAGGGAGTGACAGGACAAGGGAGAATGGGTTTAAGATGAAAGTGCAAATTTAGAAGCTGTGGCTGCCCCCTCCCTGGCAGTGTTCAAAGCAAGGCTGGATGGGGCTTTGGACACCCTGGGCTCATGGAGGGTGTTGGGCAGGGATTTGGGGCTAGATGGGCTTTGAGGTGCCTTCCATAGTAACATAGTAAACTGTCTTCATACTGATGCTTGAAATATATTTAAAGAGGGATCCTGCTTGGTTCTACTTCATTCAGATCCATGATGAATGGGTATTTATACAGATACAATCTTTTGCACATATTTGTTGGAAAATTTAATTGCTTAATTATTCTTCTCTGGGTCATTCTACAGTGAATTCCAGAAAGAAAAGTCAACTGCAGTGATAAATTGTATGATACCATGAAGAATATCACTAAAAAAACCAAGAGAAAACACTATGTCCCAAACACATTTATAACTACGTCACAAGGAAATAGCTCTTACTAGATAATGTTGTTATTTGACATCAGACTCAGCATCAGAAACACTGGCAGTCAGGCAGTTCTAGCAGTGCTGATGTGCTCATAAAGTATGCTTACCTTTGGCCAGGTCATTGTTGCAAAATAACATCATTAGCACTCACATTTAAAGTCGTGACTCTTCAGGTAAAAGATAGTGCTGAATCTACTATATCACAACTGTCAACACTAGTCGCCCATAACAGAGCTAAAAGGCCAACTGAGACTTACTGCTTCTCAGCTGGTCCCAAATAAGCATGACATACTCCTACTGTCTTTCTCCAGACTTTGGTCATGAATCCTGTCTTCCCCATTAAAGCACAAGGCAATACTGTACAGCAAGGTAGCTCTTACTGATCTAACAGTATCGTTATCTGTTGTTCATTGAGTCTAGATAATACATGCTACTGGCATCCTTAAAAATTGTTGTGATGTGAAAAACACATTCAGGAGAAACACAGAAAACTGTGAAATTATATTAATCCTCTATTATCTAGTCTGATACATTAGGTTTGTTCCAGACTGCATTTCCAAAAACAACAGATGCAGCTGTTTCTCCAATACCAGCTACTGATTATACTTTTTTGAGAGTTATATAAGTTCACCTTGCACAAGTCAGTTTAGAACCAAGATACCAGTACTAGCGTGAAAACAGTGGTGCTCCTTTTCTGAAAACAGGTAGAATTATGTATACTGAAGAAAGCTTAATAATCTAAGAGACCTCATTAATGCAGTAAATTAATGCAGTTCACTCATCCTGATATTGCCCTGTGAAGTCCTTTACCTGATAGTGATGTGATGCTAAGAACTGCCATGATTTTTCAGGTTAGAGTGCCAAAGCTGACTAAGAAATGTGCTGATGCTGTCTAGACTCTTTCCAAAAGCTGACTAGAGGACACCGTCTCAAAATAGTCAGGAGGAAACCAACTGTTAGCAACACTTGCAAGTTTTATTTCTCAACTGAATAATGTCTAAGAGAAATATATGTCAGATGCGTAAAAATAAAATCAGAAACCAAAAATACAGCTGAAGAGCAAGATAAAGAGTTTCCTACAACTTCCTGTCAAGCTGCTTTACTGTGCTTATCCTGGAGCTCTTGTTCAATGGTCGTGTTTTTAGAAATATGACACTTTTCAGAACACTGGCTTAAAATAATAATTGCAATTAAAATATATTCTCTTGGTAAAATGAGATTTCTTGTGTTTTGCATCCATCATGTCCTGAAATAACCAGTAAACTAAAAAGAACCTTCTCTGCACTCTCTATACCAAAAATGTTCTCTTTTTTTTTTTTTTTGCACATCTTCAAAGAGATAACTGAGCACTTGACTGAGCATTTAATATGAGGAAAGTTTTTAAAGTTTTTAGTTGCAGAGAAGGGATTGCTCAGAAAGCTCAATCTTTGTAAAGATTCATAACTACATGAATTGCTTGCAAGCAATAAGAAAGGAAGAAATGTTGGGTGAAATTGAATGAGATAGAGCAATGGAGGGAAAAAGGAAAGTGCTGGAAGATAAATGAGTGCTAAAAAGGTCTACTTGGTGCACATAGGACTGCAGAGCTAATACTGGCAATAATGGCAATAGCATACTGAAGTCATGTGTGTGCAGAAGTGCAGAAGACTCCACTGTGCCTGTCTGCACAGCCCAGGCTTAGGCAGAACTACTAAACTTGTTTCAAAACTTTTGAATATTCAATCCAAAGAGAAAGGACCATCTTGGACATATAAAAGAAACAACTTCATTCTCCACTGAATTTAGGGAACTCTGAAAAGAAATTATCAGTAGAGAAGCCAGAGAGGATTTTCTCACTGGCGTAGCCTGAGATTTCAGGGCTACTCCAGATGGTCTGAGAGCTGTTGCTGCATGTGCAGAACATCCATATTACTCTTCCATACAGCCTTGGTGCTGTCCCAGGATCACTGTAACCTCAACCCTTCCGTTTCCCAAACAGGCAGAAAGCACACCAAGGTAGGCGCTGGGAGATCAGTTGATGCTCCATATCACAGACCTATTAAGAGCAGACAAGGGTACGAGGGAAAAGGAAAATCACAGAGCTGAGGAGAAGATTTCCTTCAAATGCTAAACAACCTTGAAGAAACATGATGCCAGCTGAATAACTGATGATAACACTAAATGCTTGTTAAGAGGAGGGAAAAAAGTTGTAAATACAAAGTGAAAGCAGTAAAGTTCAGGGCAACATGGATAGATTAGGAGCACACACTTTTAAATGCTGCAGCTCCAAGATTAAAGAGGCAATGTATTGAAGCAATGAGAAAAGAAATCTACATACTCTGTTACAAAACACTACACATGAAAAGGCCTTTACATGAATTTTATCACTGCGTATGTTGAAATACTGTGTCTGACATAAGTTAATTTGGCACTAAAACATTACACAGGTTAACATTTTCTATGACAGGTAAGCAAATCTACAGTTTCGATGCAATGGATGGTTCTCCATTAGCTTTACTTTTTCTTAGCTAATGAATAAAGGCAGTAGAAAACTGCAAGCTCAGACACTTAAAGAATATATTAACCACTCAATTACTTATGGTGTTTGTGAAGAAACAAGAACAGACATCCATAGAAAATGCCGAATAACCTTAAATGATTCCAACACTTACCCATATAGTCCATTTCTCCTCAACACCACATTTAGTTAGATTTATACTTGCAGTACAGTAATACCAAAAGCTTTTAATTTCATTATGTTGCATAAAATTAGTTACAATGCTTTTCATCATCTCACGTTATGAATGATGGAAGGGGACACAGAGAGTATTTAAAATGCTGACTGAATAAACTCCATGAGTTATTAGAGCCAAGTATTGCCAGAGGATAAGAAAAGTAGGGCTAAGGTTGAGAGACCCTGACCTTACCCAACTTCATTTTGGAGAACATAATGCAACATATCTTATTTGCAGCTGTAGAAAAAGACATGATTTATGTAGTATAAAAATTAGAAACTCTAATTCCAAACTGAGCATTCATCATATTGGTCAAATTCCTGCAGATAAACAAAGGATTTTTGGAACAAGATTATCAAAATGTTAATATCCTGAATCTGTATACACCATAAGAATAAACTTTAGAATTCAAATACTTATTTGAAAGACCTGGTCTTTCCTTTGGTTAGGAGAATGCACATTTGCCTTCCAGTTGTTGATCTCCTGAAAGAGACATGGGAGCTTAAACGTCAGTTCCTGGTGTAGTACAGCCTGGCTGGGCAGTTGTAGCCAAGGACACAGAGGAAGAGAATCTATTCTAACCAAGCATTGCTAGACTCTTGAAAGGCATTGGGGGCTATGGTAGAGAAGGAAAGTGCTTTGAATTTGCTATTTCAGTAAAAATATTCATAGCTTCCACTGATTCAGAAATAACACATTTAACTTCCTTTTTCATATGGAATTTTAAGTATTATAAATTTTCAGGCTCTTCTGACTGATAAGTAACACTACTTCTTATAGACTATATCATTCTCCTGTAATCAAGTTGTCAGGATGTTCCATGTTAAAAGTTTTATAAATCATTAAAAAAATTAAGGCAACTGCTGCTCCCACTGCTTGACACAACTTGCCTTTTCAAGTGTCTTCTATGTGTGAGGGAGTAAACAATTATCAGATTTCAGAACTACACAATAAGGTATTTTCAAGCTCCAGTCTACCAAATATGTTCACGTGACTGATATGTATATGTCATCCTAAGCCGGGCGTGGGGGTGACATGACCAAAGAGTTTTTGAATAAGGAATGTTCAGTCTTAGTACTCATGCAGTTCCAAAGATGTCATAGATTCTGTTCATTAGACACTGGAGAAGAGCTGGTGAACCTACAGACAGGCATCATTAGACTTAGAAAGATCCTAGATCTTCAAATATGCGTGTAATAATAAAATCAGAAATAAACCAGCAACTGCTTGTTTTCTCCTTCTAATTTCCCAGAAAAGTCACCATTCTGTGTATTGAGAATGTAAATATAGAATCTATTTCTCATGACAGAAAACATCATGCCCAAATTATTGGTTTTGATTAATTTCCTTCTGCAACAAGAAATCTACAGCTTGTATACATTGACCAAGTCCCACAGGTCAGTCAGAATTACAATTCTTTTTCTTAAGTAATGCCTCACATACCATCACGCACAAGTGATAAACGGCGGTTGTCAAACACCCAATTGGCAATTCACTTTCTGACTTTAAGGGTCAGACTGCAAGCACCTCGAGTAAAATTCTTCAGAAAACTCAACAGCCCTCTATTCCATTTTCAGTTAGAGAGATGTAAATCAGGAGAGGAGAAATTCAAATCCATCCCAAGCAGTATGAGAATGATACTACTGTGAAACATCCAACTATGCCAAGTTCTATTTTAAAATTGGTGTACTATTGCAGGGATTCTGGGTAGGAAGGAGAGTAATGGGGAAGGTATCGTCAGTTCTGAAGGTAATTTGAAAGCCATGCTTATATATGCCATAGACAAAGACTTAGTAACAGTACAGTACATATGTCTAAGTTGTACCTTTGAAAAAAAAGATGCCAGATGCATCACAAGTTGCATGCTGTTGGAAGCTTGTCAGTAACCTCATTATAAAGGCTGATACTAGCAAAAATTGAACTTTCCTTTCTAAAGTCAACTATGAGGCTTGAATTGTAACCTTTTTTGGCATCCTTCTTGTAAAGGTCATCATTTTGTGACAACACTGCAAAATCAATTGGTTCATCCCTGACATATGATCCCATATAATGTGTTACAACTGATGCCACATGGAGCAAGACAAAAATAGTGACAAAATATCTTTGTCAGAGATCATTAAGTCCCACTTGTTTATTGAGAATGACAATCAAGGAATTGTGAAAGAACCGGTTCCTTCAAATCTGCCTGATTTGTTGTTAACTTACTTCTTTGGCTGATTGTCAGCTGCCCAGTTCAGCGATGATTATTATCTTGCAAAGTCAAAACCCAAGAGCTGAGCTCCAACCCAGCCTGCCACAAAAGTTCTGAATGAGAAGATGGGAGAAGGGGCCTTTGTTCTGCACAGACCAAAATTAAGCTAAAACATTAATATCCTCTGAAAGTTTTCTCTTTGTCCCTGTCTCAATGAAACCTTCAATATTTGCAGAACTCAACTATGAACATAGGCCTTATATGAGACAATCTGTTTTCTAAATTGAAAAATAATTTTTGTCTTTGTTTCTTTTATTTTTTAATATTAGAAGCTCAACATGATAGCTTGGATATGTTACCTGAAAGGCAATTATAGAGATTCTCACTCCTAAAAAAATATAAAACAAGGAATTCCTGTAAAGGGTAACACTCATGAGAGAATAAATATCAATTCTGTGAAGAAGCACAGACAACATATTCAGAGAACTAGCAGTGATACTAAGAAACTTCTTCATTAAACAGATTCATTTGTTTGGATTAGACTTCTGGATGAACGCAAAGTTTTCTTCCTGAGAGATCTTCTTCACTCACTGACATTTGTGAAGTGCTATAAAATGCTAATTGGTATCATCAGCAAATGATTAGCATTGCTTAGTCTTATTCTCAAAGCAAAACTTATTATAAGAAATAAAATGTCATAGAGCAAAGAGATAACTGAAGACTTTAACAAGAGGCAAACATATTTTCCTTTAGGTGTACTTATGGCCTTATAGATATCCACAGCCTTAGCAGTCAGAAATAACAAACATTTCTCCTTGTGACAAATTGCTTCTGGCCAGGGAAGCTTGCTGCTAAAGAAAAATTAATTTTCTAATAAAATCTGCCTTTGATTAGTTTTCTTTAACCTCTGTGTCCTTATCATTTTTTGTTCTTCCACAGATAGGCCTGAGCTGATCACCAGTTTGCATTTCTGCCCTAAACTCTGGTTTGTTTCCTCTTGTATTAATTATTCAGGTATACCTTTTCCTCTCCCTGACAGCAAACCTTGGAAAGTGAAGTCAGTCTTTACTACTACGCTACAGTACAAGATGCTTTTCATAGCTTTGCTAGGCTAAATCCTGCACAGTTCAAGCACAACACAGTATTTGAATTACAGTAACATGTACAAACATTTCTGGATAAAAAATACTTTATTGCCACCAATTTAAAACCATAAACATGCTTTGAATCCAATTCAATATATTCCTTATTTGTTCGCAATTCTCCCCTGTTATTATTATTAGAAGACATAAATTTCCAGCAAGGCTTGTGCTTGACAAGACTCCATTATTTGCACATGACAAGGTTTATCAAAAACAGTTGGATTTTTATGAGGAGTCTTTTATGTTTCCCCCATAAAATATAAATAAATGAGAAGGATTAGATGGAGGAAGCAGAGTATAATTCATCACCAATGTGAAGCAGAAGGAGCAGACTGCAGATGGATGAACTGAAGAAGAACATAGTGACTTGCTTAGAGAAGAAAACTGCACTGTCTCTCAAATATTGGGGAGCAGAGAGCACAAAAAGGAGCATTGATTTTTCTTGCCATTTTTACACGTCCCTCAACGCACAAATACAGATTCACCTTAAGAAGCAAAACCATATACAAAATAGTAATGCAGTTGTCTAGTTGTGGCTGATATTTGTTTGTGTTGTGGTTACAGAAGACACTGGAGGCCAAGAAACATAAAATTAAATCAACTCCCTATAAACAGGAGGTGCACCTTAAAAACTTTTAAGGTGGCAGTGTCTCACTCTGTTCTCAATTACCCTCATGTCAGTCAAATAAACATCCATTAAATTGCCTTGCATTCTGATAAAAGTAAGTGGTGTAGACTATGGCCCACTTTTTTTTTTTTTTCCCCCAACTAATGCAGAATTGTCATCCTGCAGTCCTAAGGCAAACATAGGATTATTTCCATTGTATGTGGTGCACAAAAATAACTTCAGGAACAAGATTATTTTCTTACATAAGTTAGGCAACTGCATCTTTTTACACATCTCTATATGTGGTAATGGCAGACACAAATTGGGCACACAGTAATTGTGATTATTTAGATAGAGTTTACAAAGTAGGCCACTAAAGTCTAATGATTTAGCTATGAACAAGCTTCAAGTACTGAATTTATCCCAGTCTATCCAAAATGAATCTCAATTTTCCAGAAGAAATGTGCTTCCATTTCTCTTGAAATTCCAAAATTTGAGCATTCACTTTTGGTCTAATTCAGAATGAAAATAGTTTTGCAGACAGTTTAAAATTTTGTGTTTAGTTTCAGTAAGGTAAATACAAAAGCAGATATACACAAAACGTTCTAAAATCACACAAAGTCAAAAAACCTTCTTATTTTATCAAAATAAATTTAAAAATATATATAACCATTTGCAAGCATTTTTTCCTGCCAAATTTCATCAAAATCAATATGTTCCCATAGAACATTCATCTTTTGATGAAACTGCAGTGAAAAACTTCTCCAAATGTTACACTGGGCAGACATTCATGAGGACTCTCCTGAAATGAGAGCTGATGGTAATCATAGATATTTGGAGTGGAAAGCATGCAGTTCTTATATGCAAGTGCTGCATAAATATTTAGGCAGATGAAACTATTATCTTACCTTAAACCATTGCAGGATACTTCGTATTTTTTTTTCAAAGCGAGTAGAAAGACTACTGATCTCTTACTACCTCATAACCTTGCTATAAAAACTTCTGCGTTTTATCTATATGAGGTGTGTCTGTCTTCCCACACCTACATAGGACTCTGTCAGTACTAAATCTGTTTCTAGCAACCAAAGAGTCAGGGGAGAATGTCCCTGGAGACCAGGTGAATTATCCAGAATAAGTAGGAAAGCTTTAGTAAAAATAATGTCTTACAGGATGATGGGTACAAGATTGAGTGGGACTGTCTCAAGGAGATAAATTTTATAAACAGTTTCCACAGTGAAAAGGCATACATTATATTAACTAAATCTTTGATTCAAGTATGTAAGCCACAGTACAAAGAAACATTTTCCAGCACTTTTGCATTACTTCCTCAAAGTATGAATTAAATCACAAGTATTAATGTGCAAGATAAATAAAAACATGGGTAATTTAATGCTATATTTCAGATTTAGTTAAAAAATAGTAACTTCATGTTTCATTCTCTCCTTCATTTTAAAATTATCATTTTTTTATCTTGGTTCCAAAAACTTATATTCATGTGCTTTTCCATGAAAGCAGAACTGAATGCTTGCACTATGTTCTGCATGATCTGTGACTTAAATTGCAGTTCTTCATGCAGTACTCTAGCAGTGCTAGATAAACAGTGAAATAATTAATGTGCAACAGGAGAGTTTCAGGTGCTACTTAAACTAAACTCATTCCCGGGAATTTCTTTTGATGCAGGCTCTGTAACATTGGATTGATTAGACAAATCTCTGTATTAATGAGGCCTTTTATTCATGGATCTAAATCTAAATATTTTCTTTTGTTGGAAATGAATTGTGCCCTCCTGGTACCTCTCCCTTTGCCAGGCCATGTGATATTTAAATCTGTTGTGTACGCCTCGATTTGATCAGGCTGTACAAATCTGACTCAACCAATGACAGAATCCGACCAGATATCTTTATTATTTGTTTTGGACTGCTCACTAAATCTTTGGCATATTCTGTACTATATTACATTATGGACTCATGCATCAATACAGGGAGAAAAAAGGAGCCATAAAATGATATTTCAATATATGGGAGAACATCTAAGTCTGATCTGTAGACATGACAGTAGCAAACACAAGGCAAAACTCAGCTCCAAGAAGTCTCAGAAAGTTTCCTTATGCACAAAGGCAACAGCATTACATTTGCTCTTGCTTCTCCCTCTGGTCATTCAAAAAATCACAAAGCTGCTACATTTTAGTCTCTCTTACTTGTATCTGGATGCAGAGCAATAATTTTCCTGGAATCAGAATTAATGACCTCATGAGGAAGTTCTGATGTTGGAAGCCACATGCAACAAAAACATCTTGGAGGTGTTAATTGCAACAACCCGGGATTCATTCTTCCAAGTCCCATTCAAAAGTAGCAACTGATTAATTGAGAGAAGTCAGCACACAGAGTACAGCAAACAATAATTGTTATTCTACAGGTCACCAGATCTATCCTTGTGAGTTTTTGATAAAAGAGGGCACTCAGTTACCAATAGACCACCATCCCTAGTTTTAGTCCCTGCTGACCTTCTGCATATCAACAAAGTGCCAGATGTGATGTCTCTGCGACAAATGGGATCCCTGGGGCAGGGCATGAAATACAGAAGTGACAGGGGAAAACTGATTTATGCAGCCTTACTCTCCCCTCTTGTTAGACATCAGCAGATTGTTCCCACTCCTCACCTTGCACCAGAGACAAACATCAGCCCCTGAGTCAACAAAAGAGTGAATGAGAAGTTAAACCAGAGCAAGGTCAAAGCTCCTCTGTGCTGTGTACTGAGCTTTGCCATATCAGTTTGGTGTTAGGTAGAAATATTGGGTTTATAGCATGGGCAGAGCACATTTGAAAACAGTAGACCAGAAAAAAGGATCTAGCAGTATTAAGTGGCCATAAAGGAGAATGAAGAGGCAAGTAAGACATCTCTGTTGCAGAGAAGAGCTAGGAGGGATCCGTTCTGTGTAGCTGCAGTTAACAAATTAACTTTTTTCTATTTGGACTCAGTTGGAAAAGTTTTCCAGACCCAGCTCAATACATTACACAATTATGCAGTATACATTACGACTCAAGAACACAGAGGACAGACAAGGACTGACTCAGTATGTGCAATTTCTACTTAGACATATGGATTCATTGCTCAACGGGAACAACCAGATACAGAAGAAGCAGGCTCAGGTCCTACACACATGCCTTCATCTCCTATTGCAGTAGACATCTGGCATCTCTGAATACAGCAATACATGTGCAACTACTGGACCATGCCCCCCTTCTATACCCATCTTGCTCACTGGTTCCATAAAGGTGAAAAAGATCACCTAACAGCTAGCCAAACTGTGAGCAGGAAAACCCAAAGCATCATGAAATTTGTCCTGTGAGTGCCTTCTGCCTCAGTTTGCTGCAAAAGCATGTGAAGTAGCTGAAACAACTGTTATGCACTGCTGCTGAATCCTCATAACATCAATGGCCTTAATACACACCAGGATGAGTCACCTCTGAGACTGTCTCTGTTTGTGGCTCTGATTTGTCACTGCTTTCTTTCTCAGTAATAGGTTCACAGAATGAATCAGGGAATACAGAAAAATATCTCAGACCATCTGTTTAGAAGGTGTATTTCACACTCTAGGGCTGATTCAGGAGCTACTAAAAAGGTGACAATTTCAGTCTACCTCATAAGATCTTCTTGTATTTCTTTAATGATATAAAAAAGCAGCCTCGAGCTCCAAAATTTTGCCACATTCTAAAATACAGATTAAAACAATCTTAAGCAGGCAACAATCATATTTTACAAGTTAAATTCTCCCCCACTATCACATCAGATAGAAGTCTAGTCCTTACATTGTCATTTCCAAGGGATTCTTTCAAATAATGCGATGTCATGTGCAAGATGTGAATCCTGTACACTCCAAACCCAATTCATTAGTATGGACAACACAGGAAAAACTTATTACTATTATTGTTATTATTTTTCTGCTCACTGAGAAATAGAGGCAATGACATTATATTCCACTACTTAGAAGTATCAAACCACCAAATTCAAAGGAATGAGAAAGACTGATTAAAAAATACAAACAACTAAGTTAACTGAGCAAAACATCACTATTTCATGTCAAAAAGGTTTCCTTTTCATCCCAAAGGATTCATAAACATTTTGTAAATTCTGTTATGTACAGAGACGTACCTGGTCTGTGGCCCTATTTCAATAACTAGAAAGCTAGTTTTTAAATAAACAAACTGTGGTTATTTTTCATTAGTGTTTTGCAAACTGGAATCATTTGCCAAAATACCAATAAAATAGTTTGTTCAGGTCAGTGATTGTTCACCTCGGAAACACAATTTGAAATACAGACATGCAGTTATGGCAAAGTCATCTGTCCCATCAGGTGAGCACGCTTCATACATTTGTACTTCAAATCTGCTGAAAACCCAGGCTGAACGAGTCAGCCAATGTCTAAGCATCTACACTCTACTGAGAACTACAGTAACGCTCAGAGTTTCAAGTTAGCATATATTTGATTAACTTTTGCTCAGCCTGCCAGGCAGAAGTTGCACAAAAGACATCATAAATATACAAAGACTTGAAAAATGTTTACAACTTTTTTTAAAAGCAGGCTCCCAGAAAAACAAAACAAAACAAAAAACCAACAAAAATAATAATTAAAGTTAAAAAAGCTCTACAGTCAGAATAGTTGTTAAATTACAAAATTTATTCAGATAACACTCGCCAGACTATTCAACAGCTGTTTCATAGTGACTCGGAAGGCTGCTGGCAGCCTGCACTGCAATTTGCCCACCCCAGAACCCCTCTTCTACACAGGCAGACTTAAAGGAAAGTGAAATTGCTTCAGAGTATGTTACCCTTTGTCTTGGAGTTTGACAATTGGAGTTCATTACTACAAGTCTGGTGAACAGACTGTTGCTTTCATTACCTCATAATTTTCTGAAACCCGGATCAGAACAACCCCTAAGTAAAGTAACCCAAATTTAACCACAAAAGTATCAGCCTGCTGTACATTTATATAAGTTTGTATAGGTTTAATTGGAAGTGTATGTTCATATATCAATCTTGGAGACTTGGCTTAAGAAGACAAATAAATAAATGGTATGTGGCCCCCCAGACTTTTGGCTGGAGGGTAACCAAGGAGTGCTTTGAAGTTTCTTATAAAATGTAGACAACAGTACCTGACACAAAGTGGGAATATGCAGATTAGAATTCCTCAGGTATTAAGCTCTTCTGGCTCACAAATTGTTTGTGTTTGAATGCAGTCTACAGGAGAGGAAAATAAAGAGAGCTATACCACAAGACTTTTTAATGACACAGTTGTGGAAACCATTCCAAATTCCTGAGTTTTTTCCCTTAATAAGGAGTCGTTTTGGCATATGTTGGAAGCTGATGTTTGATATCAGTGGATTTTATGCTAATTCTCCACAGAGAACAAACTATATAGTCATGATTTTTGCAAGGATTTTAATTACTTGTCAAATTATTTTGTGTTTCACCTAGGGGATGTGCAAGGGTACTTTGTTATCTTGCTTTCGGTACTGTTCTTGAATTCCAGTTGCCATCATTCAAGAAATGTTAATGATGCTAATGAATACTAAAGGTCAGACACTTAGCTTGTGTAAATTAGCACAGCTCAGTTGATTTCTGGACCTCAACTGATTTACAGTTACTGAGGACCTTAAGATCCTGGCATTGCAATTTATTAGTCTTGGCTATAGATTTTGTACCATATATTCAGCTGTTTAGAAGTATTTGCAGGGTCAAGTGAAAACGCAGGTTAATGCAGTGAATATCAATCAACATGAACCAAAACAACTTTTCCTGATCATTTCCACTTACATTCATGGCAACATAGTTTGGAGCAATTCTTTTTTTTTTTTTTTTAAATACAACTACACACAAAGAAAGTGAAGCTTAGTTTAGAGTCTTCAAGTCTGTAGCCAAAGCATGTACACATGTATCCCAACTAGCAACCTCCATCCCCATGGTTTTTGATTTGCACCCCACTACACTTAGAATCTCAGCACAATCTGTATTTTTAGTTTAAAATCATAATACAACAATCCTGGACTCATAACCAAGACAATGCATTCAAAAACCAGTAGATACTGGTTTGTGGATACACCACAAACTCCGAAAAAATCTAAATGCAATTTCATTCCATCAAAAAAGTGTGATTTATCTAAAGTTTAAGTTTACCTTTATTTTTTTAGCATGTGTTGTGTTTTGTGTTGTATTTCTAACCCCCAGGTTGAAGTCTACTGCACTGACCAGTGTGACCCTTGCATTGGCTTTATATTTGTATTTATTCATCTCATATGAACTGACAGCTCTTCAGGGCAGGGCCAACAAGCATTTCTTAAGGAGTCTGAGTTTTAATGGCAGGTCCCAGCCATCATTAAGACACAATTATCTATAAGAAAATTCCTCTTTATTTGCTCTTGGGCAGGAAGTACAGAAGTAATGCAAAACTCTCTTAAGCCAAAAAGTGACTCATCTGAAAAAAAAACCAAGTGGACATCTACAGACTGTTGGCTAATCTGCATAAGATTCAGAATTTCTTAAAACAGTCAGCTAGAAGTGTCATAACTTAAACAAGTATAGCCTAAAAATACTAGCTCTTCTGAAGATTGAAAAGAAATAATAACAGATATATTACCCTCAGGGGAAAAAGAATAAAATAATTCCACTGAAATATTTGTAAGAATGGGACAAAATATACCACAACCTGGACAACTTGTCTTTTACATCAGGATAAACTGAAAATGATAATAAGCTTTCTCCCTTATTCCCATCAAATAATGAAAATTTAAACCAGAAGAGAAAATGATCCATTCATCTGTGAGGTGCTGTAAAGACACTGATTTGACTCTGGCAGAAGCAGGATTTGACTACAGATTCCTGACAACCAAGATAAGTGGAGTTAACTTCTAGGAGTTAGAAGAAGTAGCGACTGAGCACACAAGCACACTCACAAATTTAATTCTGGAAAAGCCAAAGAAGAATTTGAAGAATACAGTTGAAATATAGCTTTTTTTCAAGAAAGAGGCATTTTTTTAACCAAAAGACACCCATTCAACCCCCAAACCCTATAGTTTTCTTCTGTTTTCATTATTCTTGGGTGAAAATGCCTATTGCTGATGGTTTGAGACTCAAAGAAGGAAAACAGGTCTTTGAGTCTGCTAGACTGAAGTTTCCCTTGTATGTCTTCTACAAGATCATCAGAGACTAGGGAGGAACCGATCTCTCAGCTGCTACACTTGGACATGCACAATGAGAACTCAAAGACTTCTACTGTCCCCACTGACTGTGGCAGCACTTGATGGGGCTGGAAGTCTTGATGCGAAATTATCATCTTAGCCATAGTAGAATGTCATTGCATTATTGGTTTGAGTCAGAAAAAGAGATTAAGGTAGAATTAACTTTTATCACCTCAATTAGCTTTTCAAGAGAATTTTCAAAATTATATATCATGTTTTAAGTCCAAAACAGAGAAAAAGCTGGAATAATCAGTGATTTGTCTCACCCTTTTTGTTGTTGCTTTGATTTTCAAGACTTTATTTCTTGCTTATAATATACTAGACTGCAGCAGGCTGTGGTAATATACAGCATACTGGTTCTGCCAGTGCTAAGAGACTTTAGGAAACAAACAAACAAAAAGAAACATAAGAACTCCAAGAAGAATGTACTTAGCCAGAAAACAATGACTCTTTGTGAATCTGTTTATGCTTTTAAGTAGCACTCAGCATAACCTGGTACTAAAGATGCATGCTATATGCTGTAAGTGGAATTTCACACAACTTCAAGAAAATCCCAAAGCTTTCTGGCAAGACGAATGAAAGTAAGGACAACTTAACTACCCCTTTTTCTGAGGGCACTAGAAAACCTTGAGAAAAATCTTTTTCAACAGAAGTTAGAGACATCTAGAGGAAGAGCTCAGATGGACTCCTAAATTATTTTTTTTCCCCAGAGAATTATCAGCATTAGTCAGTTCAGAATTACTCTGAAATTGAATGAAAGTTGCACAGTACTAAAAAATACCCAACCAAACAAACATGTTTTGGAGTTCAGGTAATTTGCAAAGGGACCTTTGTTGGATAAGAGTACAGGGCTTGAAAATTTTCTTTAACTACTTTAAAATCTGAGAACGTAACTCAGAAATTTTGTGAGATAACCCAGAATTCTCTCTGAGAGACAGGCCCTCACCTACTAACTGACCATTTACTCTGACATAGGTTCTTTCTTCTTCTAAACAAACTGTTGTACCTAACAAGTATTGGACTTTTGCTCCTACAGTTAACCTGGACATAGGTAAAATTTGAATTTATATCTTAAACCAGCTACACAGATTTTTTTTACATTAAAAAGCTTTCTGCTCAGTTCATAGCTACTTGAAGCAGAGCAGCCTCATCAATCTAGGATTGACAGCTTCCATGATATAATTTCTCTCCTCCCACAGGGCAGTCACAAAGCTGTGTTTTCCAGTCAGTCTCTACTCAGGGAAGCTGCTTGAATCCTCAAATACTCTGCAATTTGACTGCTATATATATTACTGGTATCAGATACATGAGCAATTTTTACACTTCTGTCCATTTTCTCACCATAAGCAGATTTCATTTTCCTCTCTCTTCCAAAGTCATGCAAAACAAGAATTGTGACCGTGGTTTATTTTACCTTGCTATCTCCAGTCATTAATATACATGAATACTGCTGAATAATGGGAACACATATTGTCCTTTGGAATCCGTGAAAGTTCTTGGGAGCTCTTCTTCCATTTCTAGGAGTTTCAGATGAATAACATTTGTTAGTCAGCTTTCCATGTCTCCCACTGTCATTCACACCATGTTCTCCCAGTGCTCCTGCCACAAAGCAACATGGCACATGAAATTTAGGTATATATGTGCATCGTGTTGCCATTGTACAAGAGGTCAAAATTAAAGTAAAACCCAGTCATTCCAAGCAAACTTGACTTAAAGAAAAAGAGCCGGCAACATGATATACAGACAACAACAGACAAGCACGGGAAAGTTTGAGCTGTGTCAGATTGTGTCAGTAGCAGATGCTCAAAACAGGTAACAATGATAGAGCAGTCACCAATTAATTTTTCCCTGATACACCACCAACATATTGCAGATGTTGAATACACTCCTCCAGTAGCAATCTTAAATACAACACTGTTCTACACTGAGAAAGGTAGTGCATCAGGTAAACATAGTGGTAGCAGTTTGATCCTAACAAAGACTAGACCTTTGCAGCATGACACAAAGTAAAACTTGCACAGGAGCAAACCAGAGAAAATGAGGAGACTATTGTTCACTTGGACAGAGCTAATGCAACTGGATAACTTTTAGACAACTCCTATCTGCCAGCTTAGAACAGGGGCACAGTGAAGATACTTGTGTCTACCCTAAGACTGTACATCTATCTTAAAAATTGTAATCAATCCTTCCATTTCCTTTTCAGACAAGCTACTCCATTCTCCCACTCCACACCACTCTTCCACCGAGGAAGAAATACCTGTTGTGCAGCCAGCCTTTGCATTTCTCCCTCTCTTCCCTGCTCAGAGCAGGAGAGAGTCCCAGCTAACCCTACAACATGGTCATGTGTGAAGCATGCCCTTCCTAAAGGTGGGATGCTAGAATGGCAGTAACAGGAAGTTGTACTCTTCCTTCTTGTTAGAACGTAGCCGTAGATGTTACCCTTTCCAATACAAATCATTATTTATCCATATTGCCTGGGGAGAAAGCTTTGGATAGAGAATCTCCAACGTATGTGCCTGCACTCATTGGCATTACAAGGTTCACAGTGTGAGGAGGCCAGAGTACCTCTGGGGGTTCTCAGGGATAGTTGCACAAGTGTTAATGAAATCCCATTAATCACAACCCTAGCCATCACAGACTTGTCAGCACAGGAGGTTGCAGACTACCCACAGCAGGTAGAGAGGTTAGAAAAACATGTCACAAGAAGGTACGTGTATGACCTTTCCTGAGTCTGCAGTGTTGGTCAAAACATTTTCTTGCTGTGGCTAAACCGGAGATGGGAGAAAAAGGCCATAGGGAGAACATCTGCAAAACTTAAAATGACACAGGCCAGGGAATTTCCACAGTTCCATGCTCCACCTATCAGAAACTTGAAAGGGAAATATTTCTCCATCCACTTTGCCAGTCAGATAATTATTTGCACTCCTCTGTACCTGTATTAACTGTACCAACAAAGGAGAGTAGCTTTCTAAGCATTTTGTATGCAAAATATAGCAAAGGAAAAGACGGAACTATTTCTTACCACTGTCATTAAAGCTCAGGAAAAAGCCTTGTAAGCAGGAACTGCAATACTGTGAAAAGAAATAGCTTCACTTGTCATACAGTCTTCTCTCACTCTGCCTGTCACAACTATGCTAGACATACAGTAATCCTATACGTCTCATGTATAGCCCAGGAGATCTGGCACCAGATAAGGTTTCACTGTTCACTTTGGGCCAACTTTGCTCAGGTACACTAGTGCGAATTTGCAGTTGCCCAGAGTCAGCATAGTTTAAACAAAATGTACACTTCTGGCCTCTTGTTACTATTCTGGACACCTCATTATCATGGAGGAATTTAGCATCTCTGGAGCAGATCTGGTACAAGAAGGGAAGACTTTACTGTTCTCCTGTGACAGATAAAGTGTCTTGGAACCTGCTCACAGGTTCTGACTCAATCAGATAGAAGCTGCACACCCATCTGAGGTTTTCCCTGACAAACACAAGCAGATGTAGACAATTGATTGAGTTATTTGATATGAGGTCTCTTTCCTAGTGTTCTGGTAACACTATTTGAGGGGAGCTGCGGAGCATACAGTTAGGAAGTTTTTTTGGGAGCCTGGAAGAAGCTTGATTTGTTCATATCACCAATCAAAAGTAGCCTTTTTATAATAAATATATGAATGAGCAACTGGGTTTGTATCTCAATATATGACAAGCTACGTTTTTTTCTGTCAGAACAGCCTGTACTTCTCCTCTGTCCCTGAACAGCCATATTCTGAAAACCTATAGAAAAAGTTAGGCACGTTTCCTCCTGTATATATTTATAAGGGGAAAAGCATATAATGAGATGTAAGATAGCAAGGAATATAGTAACACTGTTTACAGAACCTTATATAAGTCATTTGGGGGATTTTGTTAACAAGAGACTGTGCTCAGTAATATCTTTCATTTGTTTAAACTTAAAGAAGTTGTAGGACAATAAAGGGCTAAATCTTCAGATTTTTTTTTGCAAATACTTTCTGGTGATTATCCAATGACATTTTTTTTAAAAAAGAAAGGTTGTATTCAAAGAACACACACAGATGAATTCAGTGTTTTGTATAGGATTCATAGAGAAAGTCAGTAATTTGTAAACCATGAAGGTAAAAAAAAATATATATATATATATATATATCAAGAGAAGAGGGATTGCTTTATATAATAAGCTTTGATTATAAATAAAATGTCTGAGCAGGATGTTTAACTGTAATAAATTGACTGCTTGGGTCTTTGCTGACAAATCTTTTTAACTTTGTTGACATTAGCTATATATGTATGGAACTTTATTCTTTGGGAAAGGGTTTCTTGTTTAGGATTTTAAGAACTGGCTTAGAGTACCGGCATCTTGAAAGCACAAAAAATGCAATGAGCAGAGACTGAGAACACACAAAAAAAAAAAGGACTGAGTTTCTTGAACAGAAGAAAATCAGAGGCAAGATAGGAGATGGGATGTGGATATTTTTAATCGCATTTTAAGCAGGATCAATATTTCATTACATTTCTTTTACTAGCCATTTGTAATTCAGTAAGAAAACTGGGGGAGACAGGGACAGAGGGTGAAGGCTCTCCATATTACATTACTGTAATCTAAGTCACCAGTGAAACCAAAGGATTAGACTTCAAGTTTAGTTAGGGATGACATTCCTTCCATCTAGTCCTAGCATTCACTGCTGAATGAATAACAGCTCTGCCCTCAAATTCCAAGAAGATGGAAACAGTTCATCAGGTAGGGTCTGGAATAAGTCTAAATGTTTCATTTAGAAGCCTTCTAGTGCTTCAGTGAACCTTACGAAGATACTGCAGAGATACGTCTACAGAGAGGTGAGGGCAGGGAGAAATAGGGAGGTTGCACAACATTTCCCTTTCCTCCCCAGTTCAACTGAGAGGGTTCATTGCACTGCACATGACTACTCTCCTCTGTTTGCTTTCTCACAGCACATGTAAAACAAACCCTTTTCACCCAGAATTACACTGCAGGGCTTTTGCTGAAAATGTGTCATTTCATATCGGAAGGATCTATTCATTTAGGGAAGAGGCTTATGTTTGGAATATGGTTGAAGACACCTTTCTCCAAGCAGGCTGACAAAGGTAATTGCAAATCCCAATTCCCCAGAAGGTGTGTTCTCACTCAGACTCCACCTGCCCAGGATTCGAGGTATTTTCTGAACTCAGACGCATGGCAAGACCAGAGAAAGAAAGGGAAAAAAATCTCTATTACACTACAAGGCACAGAAGAATATGCCCATCAAATACACGTCTGGAAAAAGATTAACACTACCCTCAGTGGGTCCCATGTCTCCATAGCTCAGGCTTCTAAAATTAAATATTAGGGGTCCAAACAGATTAGAAAAGACTTATGGGGGAAGGAAGGGTAGATGAGTAGAATTTATACACTTTTTTTTCTTCTCTCTCTTTCAAAACCCACACTTTTTCCTTTCAAACAGAAGGGTTGAAAATTTATCCCTCAATGTAGTAAGCATATGAAATGCATATGCCTTTAATGTGCAAATTCTATACTGCACAAGGGAATAACTAATGAGCCACTATTTTAATGAATCAAGTTATAATGGCAAGGTGACATACCTCATTTAAGGGAATGAATTCTTAATGTCATTGTAAAATGAGCCCCCCTTCTTCTCCCAGGAAGGGAAGACACTGTTGTTTCAGGTTAAAGTCCTACATTTTTTTGTATCAGTTGCAGATTTTCCACATTCCTCAGAAGAGCCTTTTGGATCACACTTTAAAAATAAAAAAAAAGCAGTTTTTCATCAGAAAATGTAATGAGTATTAAAACAAACTCAAGCAGTATTAAACAAAGTAGTAAGATGACTTCATGTCCAAGAGCCCATTCACAGCCCACAGAGTAAGGCCCCCATGACCACATGCAGCCACACCAGTGCAGCCCAGGGGTAGCTCTGCAGTTGGCAAAGAGGAACCATTGCCCATACAGTCCTTTGGAGCACATACCTCCACATATCATGTTTCTTCACCATCCGTCTCCTTTCACTATTCTTACTGCCAAAACATCTTCACCCTGCCCACCTGCTTTGACCTATTCCTCACATGACTGATTCTAACCCACAAGTGTTCAGAGCAGCAGTTCCTCACTCCTCAGAATGGTACTTTATGCCAGACCTTCTTTACAGTTCAGAAAAAAATAATCTTCAAAGCCATGGTAAGATACAATCATCACCTTAATACTTATCATCTCTTTGCACAACTGAAGTTGCATTGAATGAAGGTGGCAAGGCACTGAGAGGAGTGGCTGCAAGAGCAGCCTCCGGGAGGGGAGGCCAGGGCTGTCCCGGCCAGACACAGCCCATGCCCCAGCCCCTCCACAGGGCACAGCTGAGCCCACCAGAGCAGCTACTGGTGCTTCTGGGAAAACTTGCTTAAGGCAGACTTCAACACTGTTCAGCAGTGAGGTGTGAGGAAAAAAGTGAAATAGCCCCTCTCCTCCCAGGAGCAGGAGGGGAGAAGGTGCTCCAGGCACCCTACAGAAATCCCTCAGCAGCCCGGGGAAGAGCACGTGTTTATCCTGCCCAGAGGCTGGCCCCATGCTGGAAAAGGGGCAAGGCATGAGAAAGGAGTGGCAAAGAGGAGCTGCTATGAACTGACCACAGCCACCATTCCACTGCTCGGGGCGGTGGACTAGAGGAGTCAGGAAAGGAAGAGTGAAGTCTCTCTATGAAACTAAGACAAGGGAGATGCACTGTTCAAGACCATGTCTAAAAGGGGCAAGAACTATGTGATACTTGCATTTTGTTACTGATATGTTTTACCCGTGAGATCAGAGTGCCTGAGTTGTTCGGATGATTCACAGACAGCATCCTTACATTTTAAAATTTATAGAAATTTATTTCTGTCCTACCCTGCAGCATTATTCAATACAATGTTCTGTCCAGTTAATTAACTTAGAAATCTGAAGATGACCTGCACTAAATTCCTGCACACTGCTGCTTTGTCTCTCATAAATTCTTGATTCACATTGACAAGCCTGATCCAAATCTCAGTAAAGTCAATAGGAATCTTTCCATCAACTTCCATACACCTTCTGAGCAATTCCAAAACTCCACTGACTTTCCTCAAAGCAGTATGTACACCTTTTATCAAAGCAGTATATATATATATATATA
>VXBZ01009229.1:207271-293032 GCA_013399135.1 Heliornis fulica
TATATATATATATATATATATATAAAAGGGATATATATTTTCCAACCCTAGTAATAACATAAGATGACAAAAAAACCCCGCCCTGTATCGTTCAGTTTACTGGTATCAGATACTCATTTGTTTGCAGACATTATCACAAGAAACGAGACCAGATTGGGGAAAGTGTAATATTTCTCTTAAAGTCCCAGCTCATGACCAAGTTTCTGTGAGCATCTGATTAACTGGCAGGATACCTAATTCTCAGCAGGCACATCTAACCATCACTGAGCAAAGAAGAGTGATCCTTCAGTTACATAAATAGATCTCAAACATTGCAAGGTGCTACAGACAAGTATTTAACTAACCTGTCCTGCTGGGAACTGGAGGAGACTTGAATCACCTATCTCTGGAAATAGATCAGAGAAGAACAATACTTGGGTTTACTGAGTAGGAAGGACTCTGCACAAGACTTCTGAAAAGCACAAGCTGCAAAGATGGAACATCATGGCAGGAGGTTTGAACAGCCATTCTGGAAATGGGCAAATAATTTATTCAGAACCAATTGTCTGTTACTGTTCTCAAATAAATTGTTAGAGTCTAAAATGTATTCATTATTTCAAATTGCTCCATTTATTTCTCCAGCAAATATTATATGCATTCTGAAGATACTAAAGTTGTGAAATGTAATTGACTATTCCATTCACAATCTGCATTGTCTTGGATAGCTGAATTATTTGCATAATTTAATTACATAACATAGGGCAGGAAAATTGAGCCTTTAATCACCATGAGTAATGCTTACTCAAGGAAGAAGTCCTATTGAAGTCCAAAGAGTAAAGACTTTCCAACATTGGAAAATGAGTCAGAATATGGCCTTAGAGTTTGTGCTCTGAGGTAGTTTTACTCCTTGCTTTCCAAATATATATACTTATCCCACATGGTATTTTCAGGGAGCAGCAATAAATACATTTTGATTCACTTAGCCAGCCAGCATAGCACCAATTCAAAACTAAAAAGCTGAAAAAGATCTGAAGTTCAACAACTCAGGTAGAAGAGAGAGGAGAAATGTTCTTTCTCCACAGTCACCATGTTCATGAAATACAGTCACTTACATTTATTAAAAAAAAACAACACAAAAAATAAGTAACAATGTTCAGGCCTCTTTCAAAATTTAGATACATGTTAGTAGGATAAAAGAAAGTCTAAAACATCATACAGCAAATGAACAGTAAGACAGAACTGCACCCAATTAGCTTATAACACCACAAAATAAAATGCCCTGTTCTGGAGGTCTTTAGGACAGATCTAAATTGCTATTGTAGAAAGATTACTAATAAAAAAAAAAATTACTAACATATGCTAACTTGTGGTGTTTTGTATGCCAAATAAACACACACCCTCCAACAAATCAAACTCAACAATCAGTATGCTTTATTAAGTCTTGTTAAAGGTGATGTCAGCACAAGGAGTTGACAAAAAACCCCTCTGTACCCTAACAAGAATTGTGGTATAAAGCTGAAGGGTAACTGTAGCTACACATAGGGACCAGCAGAGACACCACAAAGCACACTACCAGGTCTGGAGCAGCAGCACCAGAAATGGTGGCATTGGGCATCTGTAACCTACACATGCACCTATAAAGGAGACGGTATGGGAGAACTGAGAGAAGCAATATCCAAAATGAAGTTTTCCTATGAGTGAATGACACATTATGGGTTTCTTGTTTTTACTTAAACTAACACATTTTCCAAAAATGTCATTTCAGCACCAGGGAATTTGAACATTAGTTTTATCAGCCATCTCAGGTAGGTATTCACCTTTTCTTGAGAAAAGGTGAAAAAAGGTTCAAACCTACTTTATTTAGAGACTGAGCCAAAGCAGCACTAAAAGCAGGTCTAGCCAGTAATTTGAATGTCAAGCTATTTGCCTCCCATCATTATTATTTCAGTTTGTGCCTGCTTGAGTACAGTTTTGCCCACATCTGTTATGCTTGGTTCATTACAAGAGCTTGCTAATAAATAAACTGTTTTAATAATACAGTTTTGGGTCTTGCACTACAACAAAGTTATCATCTATATCTTAGGCCTTTTATCCTCCTTTTATGTGGAGGATAAAGTTCCTTTTGTGGAAGATTTCACAATTTCATTTTGCTTTCCTTGGGGAAAAAAACCACAACCCTCTGAATTTGCAAACTTCTCCACATATCAAACGTATTTTTCTGGAACAAAATGTTTCAGCACGGGTGGACTTGGTTGGATATGACATGTAACGGGGCACAATAGGGCAAAAGCAGCAAAACCATTGCCAGGTGTTTGTATTTAGACACACTGCTTACTCCAAAGCATTGAGGAAACATGGTGGTGGCAGAGGTGGTTCAGGTTTTGGGGTATTTTTACATATACCATCTCTTAGATTAAGCACTCAGAATTCAGGTCTATCAGGCTTGTGCAAACATACCCATTCTCTTTATGCTCTTCTTCTCTCCGCCCTTTTCATTCCCTCTTTCTGCTTCCCCATGCTGACAGTGAAGCCTCTCTGACTTGGCAAGAGTTGCTGGCCTCCAGCTAGCTGCTACCTCAGACCCAGGTTATGCTTTCAAGGCATAGTGCTACAGCAGGGTGGAGTTGAATTGCAAAGGGTACACCTAAGCCAAGATGCACAAGGTCCAAGGAGAGCACACCACGCCGGTACTGCTGCATGCGGGAAGCCTCTCCATATTCACCACCCATACAGGCTAGTGGACACAGAGAGCTACCTCTGACCAAACCAGACCAGATACTGTCACGACCATGTTAACACTGTGCTGTGACAAAGTTAATACATCCCATTTTCCAAAGCACACCGGATCATGCAATGGCTTTTCCACTGCAAATGAGCTAGTGCTACTCTTACTTTATTTATCAATCTCACCTAACTGTTTTTTAGTTTTCTTCCTCACTACTCTACTCCATTTTGCATGGAGGAATAAGGGAATAAACCCAGCAAGAAGGAACAGAGGAGGCTCTTCAGTTTCCTTGGGTCTTCAGCTGGTAGTGTTAATCCTCAAGGTTCGAGTCACAAGACCTCTGCTATCACAGGCATATAGCTTGTATGCATCTTCAGATTTTATGGGGACAAAAAGCAGATCTTCATTAAGTTCAGTAAAGCAAAGTATTAGCCACAGCAGAAGGACTGGTGGAGGGAGCTGTCCTTACAGAAATGATAACACCTGAGTCTGATGGAAATCTGTGAGAGGAACTGCTGGTTTCAGCCACACCTCCTGCCAGCCAGAACACTAAAGAATCAGCTGACTTTCTAAGGACTTCAGGAAAAAAAAAAAAAAAAAACACGGACCACTGGATGCATAAGGGGAGACATGAGGTAGATTTCACCCTTGTAAGAGTACAAAATGAAAGAGTTAAAAGTAGTTCCCCTGCAGGCATTCTACACAAACTTACATGCCCAGAGGCTCTCGACTTGGTTTCCCATACCTAATGTTTTTCTTTTTTACTTACATCTAGTGGTTCATTATTGCAGGCCTTTGACTTGTGAGAACAAGACTCATCATTCCCTCTGGGAGTTTCGCCACTGCCCTCTTGATTCCTGTTACTCCCTTTTCTGTTTATCATCTTCCAACTACCTCTCCCATCCAGGTTGGGAAAGAAGGTAAAAGGCAAAATTTTAATCATGATTTCTCCCTCTTCCATAATCTCTTTTCAGAATCATTTAGCTCTTAACAAGAGAAACAGCACTGTAAGATGAAGACATACTGGCGTCTAGAGACAGATAGGCTCATTTAGAAAGCAGAAAGAAGCCCACAGGTCAACCTAACAGAACAGAGATATCCATCCAGCTTCAGACTGAAATGCTGTCTGAAACCCACCTGAATCTCCCCCTCCCATTGAATCTGCCTGCAGTTTAAGCAAAGGGGGCTCCAAACATTCCATACTTGCAAGTCTCCTAGACTTGAGTGCAAGACTCAAACCCTTGAAAGAGGCAGAGGCTGTTTTTATCCAGTAACAGTCATCTCAGTTGCAGGTGTTTGCAAATGTGCTGTTGTGCTAAAGAGAAACCTTCTTTTCTATTAGTATCAGTCAGGTATTAAATGTACTTGCACATAAACTTGATTGTATTTGCCAAGTCAATTATTTAGCATAGCTTTTCACCCTGCCAATCATTCTGCCTATCTTAATGGTTGAAGGAACCAGCTTGTGAATATAATGATCCACTCAGTATCAGTCTGAAAACTCTTTTAATATTTCAGACCTTATTTTTCTCTCTGTTGGGTAACAGGCAGCTTTAGCCCCTTCCAACATGAAACTGTGACACAAGCTTTGAGACAGCAATTGCATCCTTCTGCCCTTTGTCCAGACACCTTTAACTTTTGCAGGGCACAGAACAGCTGACAGAGAGCACGGGAAGCTGAGCTCAGTAGAGATGAAAATGGTTGAAGGAGAAAGGTAAAAAAATAAAAATATAACAATAATTTACTGCACAATTTTTCTAGACTTATCCATTTTCCTGGTGAATGCAATAGTGTGTGCTGCACATTTTCTTTTCTTTCTTAAGAATAAATAATTTGCAGGTGTGTGAAGTTCAACTACATCAAATCTTTCAAACTGAAGCTGCATTTTCTTTGTATGATTAATATGTTACATTAGAGCTTGCTTATAAATTAAAAGAACAAAATATGATGTACTGCAAAGGAGTTGTATATTTTCCCCTGCTAAGCTACAGTGCCTGTAAATCATTTCCATCACACTTCATTTTTAATTTGAATTCATAAAGAGTGCACATTTCTTTGTGGCTTTAAATAATAATAATAATAAAAAAAAAGATTAAAGGCTGTAAACTGAAATGTTTATTAAAAGAAAAATATGCTGATTTGAAACTTCAGGAATTAAAATATATGTAAAATATAAGAAAGGGGAACAAACAAGATTTCTAGTTAAGCTACAGGGAATTTAAAGTGAAATCTGAGAACTTCCACTCTAGATGCCTCTGCATTTGGCCAAGGGAGAGTGGTAAGGGAAGGGTGAGGAAGTGAAAGATCTGGAACAAGAGTGGCTCCCCAGCATAGGTCTGAAATTTTGGGCAGTCCGTTTAGCCAATCGGTAGCTAATTGTTAAAAGAATTGGTACCTATGGAATTAAAACCAAAGTAAAACTAAAAACAACTTTCCTCAAGATGCCAAAGCTTTGTTCTAGCCCAACCATTAATATAGGCAACTGGAAAGTCTAAGTAAACTGAACTTTCAGAAATCTTCATAACCTCATGAAGCCAAACTCCAAGTGAAGACTCAGATCTTCCTCTAGGTATTCTCAAGATTATGTCTATAGTATAAAAGATTGGCTGGGATTTAGCAATGATCTTTAGGTGAAGGATTGATGTTAATGTACAGGTCTTGCTTCCATTGAATGGGGACAGTATTCACGCTCTGTTTATTATACCTCTCATCTAATTTAAAGAGAGATCACCATCACTAATTTGATGACCAGCACAAGACAGTAATTTTAATCACATTATCAAGAAAATCAATAACATTTTATCAGACTGAAATTTTGCAATATATTTTCTATAACATATAGGGTAAGTTAGATTAAAACTCCTCTTAATGCCTCCTTCAACAAGGTACTTTACCTGGTAGAGGGAATCTCGCAGAAGTCTATTATTAGCAAAAACAATGGCCCTGATTCTACATTTACAAACTCATAATTCCATAAAAATTATAGCAGCACCCTACCTCACCTCTTCATGGCTTGATTTCAGTAGGAATGTGTGTTTGAAATAAAGCATATACAATTTTTAATCTTTCAGACTGTGAATAGTTCAAAATCCTTTTTGTTTCCCAAATAGAATTGCTTTAGTGTTATCAATGGCAGATCAAACTTTTCAGAACAAACTAGAAGGCAACATTCAAAACTGCACATCTTTTTTTTTTTTTTTTTTTCTCCAAGTGGAAACACGTTCTAGCTTCTGGGTGTTCCCATTGCCAAGACTTCCAGAAGTTTCACCACAGAATGGTGTGGTACTGGAATTGTATACTAAGCTCAAAGCATTTTAATTTGTACCTCTTCCATTTCATAGAGAAAGGCAAGTTATAAAACCTCTGAGCTCTCCATCTGACAATGCTGACACTTTCTGACAGTACTACATAGAGATCTGAGGTTCATCCTTCTGAAAACATTCCTGCAGTGAATATGTGCAGTATTATGACAAAATCAGAAATTTTAAACCCAGAAAACAATAAAAGAAAACAAAAGGCCCCACCATCATGCTTTTGTCTGTTTTGTTTGAGCAGATGAAAGCAGAAAACCAAGAAACCGGCAAATCATTTCAGTTTTGAAACAAGAACAGCGTTACATTATGATGTGTTTTTCTTGGTCTGATCTCAAGACCAAGGACAATTCCCTCTAAATTCCAGAAGTGATCATGGGCTGAGTTAATGAAGAAACCCCTGTGCTCCCAGCACTGTTCCACACAAAGTAGTGGTGAGGTCACATCATGTGCTTTCAGGTAAGCAGATTCCAAGCCATAGCACCACTACAAACTTGCAGGAACACAGGTTCAGACCAGCTTTAGAGAGCCCGAGTAAAAGAGAGAAGCCTCAGGACTGTCTTGCTCTTTAGAGCATGCTAAGGGTGGTATCTGTGTAAAACAAGCATAAAGTTTGACATTTTTATTTATGTATGGATGAGAATTTCCCTATCTCAGCCAAGATCACTAACCCTACCCCTCTTTTTGTCTGCAGTGAGCATAGGGAAGCCCCGGCCAGCAGGACCAAACAAGCTGCTTGGAGAATCATATTTATATCAGGCACCCAAGGAATGTTGTTTTGCTTGGCATTTCCTGCCTGACTGGTTCCCTTCCTAACAACCAAACTTCGTTTGTCTTAATTTAAGATGTTTACTTTTGCTATGATTGCAGTAAAACCCATGTCCTCATAAGAAGCAATTTGCAGAAAACAATGCAGGGCAGGAAATCAACTCCTAACAATGTCCAACAAACTGAGCCTGTAACATTTCTGCTGGGGACAGTTGAATACTAATGAGCAATCTCCTAATTACACAGAAGGTATTTAAGTAAGCACAATGGCCTAGATGATGCTAAATTGACACCTCTTGCAGACATACTGCTTAGTCACAAGCAGCAGCTACAAACATCTATAGACTGTTCAACCAATAAGCTTTCATCAGTGATTAAAAAAAAAAAAGTGTCTGCTTTTATTTTGCATCACTGATGAAATTTGTTTTGTCTCAGTTACAGCTCTACCTTCCTGGAACTTCAGTCTACATTCCTAGCAAATTAAAGCCTGTCTTTTGAATCAGTGGGTACTGCAAGAACAGAATCAGTTCCTAAACTGAGGTCCAGACCCAATGATGAAGTTTTGTAACAGACCTCTTTGGCTGAAGTGTTTATGTATTTATTTATGAAGACCAGCTCTTCTGTATTGAAACCACCTGCCACAGTTCAGGAGTGGTTACGTATTACAAGGAGTGTGGAAAGGGAATAGTTGTCAGCTATCCATAATATTCAGGCTTCTTATGACAGTTTAGATACATTATCAGAAGAAAGAAAAATGTCTTGGACACAGTAGTGTAACTTCTTTCTTCACTATGTTATGTATTCGAAAGCTAAGTGGGGAAAGATCAGGCAGTCTTTCCATTTGTGTTCAGTTGTGCAAACTTGCAGAGGTTACACTCTGTCCCACTATACAAGAAATTTATGAAGATGCTAAACAGTGGGGGTCCCAGACATGGGGTACACACCACTAGTGACTGGCCTCCAGCTAGACTTTGTGCCACTGAACTTCGAGACAGGCAGTGCAGCTCATTTTCAGTCCATCTCACTGTCCATTTATCTAGCCCATATTCATTGGCTGCCTGTGAGGTTATTATGGGAGACAGTGTCAATGCTTTGCAGGAAT
Source organism: Heliornis fulica (assembly GCA_013399135.1). NCBI lineage: Eukaryota > Metazoa > Chordata > Aves > Gruiformes > Heliornithidae > Heliornis > Heliornis fulica. The sequence continues at coordinate 215,157 of VXBZ01009229.1, forward strand.
AAACAATAAGCACTGTTCTCTATGTGAAAGCATGCTAGCTTTCTGCACAGCATCCAGCTACTGTGGGGTTTCTTATCCCTTATTTCCTTCGATTCAATCTAAAAGAAAAAAACCAAACTCTACTATTAAAAGAATAACGTTTTTAAAGTGTGTTTGAATTAAGGAGACTGACTATGCACACACTTTTAATACTAACTGCAAAAATCAAATAAAAGAATTGAGTAAATATCAGTTATGGTTTGGACATTGAATTGATAATTAGGCATGAAACTTACAATGTCTTTTCTCTCACAGCCCTGTGGAAGATTCGGTACAGCTCATTCAAGTGTTCTCATTTATTTCAGTGAGCATAAGTCCCTAGGTTTCCCTATCAAGTAGCTATCAGAAAACACTGATACGATTCTTTATATGCCGACTTCTAATATAGATGGGAGAAACAATCTGGCCAGGAAGCCCAGGCTTCAAAAGCACCAGGCAAAAGAATAATGCCTCCCAGGAGACCATACATCAGTTCAGGGGGACGTAGTTCAGCCACAAAACAATCCAAACCAAGACTTTTAATCTTACTCAACAAACCAAAACATTCAAGTGTTTCTCACAAAGGCCACCTCCGGATTCTCTGTTCACTGGCAGCATCCTAGGAAGCAAGAGGCATTTTTCCACTTAAGGCTGTTGTAAACACCTCAGTGACCAAGAAGTCTCTAGAAACATTTGCTATTGATCAAAATTACTGACATTACTTTGTAAATATCCCAAAAGCCACCAAGTCATTTCCCTTTGTAGGAATCTGGTGATACAAACACTACATACATGTAGCCAAAACCAGAACTTGAAGGTAGCTTTTCTTAAGGATTAGAAGGATTTTACCTCAGTTTCCCTCCTAATTTCCATTCCCATGCTTACCTTTAGGAACTGATCCAGAAGTAGGAAGGCTGCTCCCACTTCTGCCACTGCCAGGTCCTATGTAGAACTGCAGGGTACAGCAGCCTTCTCGGATAGGGAAGCATTTTGTGGGTCTGCTGCTGCCTAGAGCAATCAATGGTAGTGACCTTTTTCACACTTTCCACAATAGGCTTTGTAGCACACTGCTGGAATCCTAAATTTCAGAGTAATGTCCACAATTTCAGCGTAGCTAGCAGCATTTCTGAGGGGTAAAACTACATCAAAACAAATCTCTTCCTGTGTGTCTCTGATACTGAACCAAGAACAATCAGTCTGAGTGCATACCCACACTTTTCTGAAACAAACAAACAAAAAAAGTGATGTTTATTAGCTCGTTTTCAGAAGTTCTGTAAACTTCTAGAAGACTTATTAAATTCCCACTGAGCTTAAAACAACCTGAAGTGTATGATTCTGGTACACACACATGAAGAAAAAATACATAGGTACGATCAGCTTCAGTAATGTCAGGGAACTGTAAGAGCAAGGCTGCTCTAGAAGGAGCTGAGCAAAGCCATGTCAGCAGCTAGACTGTGCCCCCTCAGCATGACCCCATCCCACCATACACAATCTGGGCAAGCAAAGTGAGGTGGTGACAACAACAGGTCACATCAACAGTCCAACACTCACCAAGGAAAGGCAAGATAACAAGTCCCATCTGAGGCCAAATAAGGAAATCCAAACAACAATTCAGAACAACTAGGAGGCAGACTAAAAGCCTGCCAGAGCGAAAGTTTGGTCTGTAAAGCTGAAGCAGTTCCCAGAGCAATGCGCCTGTGTGGGCGGAGGGCCCAGGTGAGGGCAGCCATGGCAATCAAGGCCTGTTGGTGCACCTGGGTCTCTGACCAGTAATGTGATTTGAGGCCTCACCACCCCTTCTCTGCCTTTTTCATACTCTATAAATGGAAAACATCCACAAGAAATGACTGTCCTCTGTAGAAACTGATTTTCCAGCTGAATTGTGTTTCAGACATAGCCTGCTTGAAAGGACCAGGGTACCTAACAACCATGAACATTGCCCAGGGATTAAAATAATTTTGGAAATTATCCCATACTTCAGAACCTGAAAGTACCCCTTGCAAAGTCCAGTCAGAATGCAACATAAGACTCTGAATCTGGTCACATAAGCAGGACCACAGTAATTTGCTTCCTTTGGTTTACAATTAAACATTATTTATTAATAATTCTATACCATATACACTAGCCCCTAACCATGAATTAAAGTATCTTTCATTACATACTGTCTTTGATAGTTCTTTTACTATTATCTTGAGGCAATGCTCAAAAGGAAACCATCTCCCTGAGAAAGAGTGACTCGGAAGTGTTTTCCTTCATAAAAGCACTGTATTCCACTTGTTCCCTGTTTTATGTTTTATAATAGGTCATGTTTCAACCATGATAGAGCAAAGATATGCACATTGTGTAGCCACCACTTTGCAAGTTGATTTAATACTACACAAAGCATTTAGAGTTCTCCAAAGAAGGTTTGAAGGCTTTAATATCAGAATCTTTCTCCAAGGTCTGCTTTGGTACCAGTATTTGATTAAATTAAAACCTAATTAAAGTCTAAAATGAATGACGTGCATTTTCTCTACATTTGACTAACCCATTTGTATTCCATGAAAGATCATTGACATGTCAACATGCCATTTGATTCAGTTTGATTCAAAGATGCCCCAATGAAATATGTCTTTTTACCTACCAGCTTCTCTGCATAGAAAAGACATATATAGCCTATTAGGAGCCCAGGGTCTAAAGGTTTAGATAGATTTCATTACATGAGGTAGATAGTGTACACAAACATTTAATTGGTTGTAACCAGACCACTGAACTAGTCCTTTTCTTTGCTTTGTTCACACCTCCACTGAGGCTGATTACAAGACATTTTGCTCTGGTTTTGCCCCTGGTGCTGAAACCCATCATTAACCATCCTTCCCTTCAGGTGTTCTCTATTTGTTCCCAAGTATTTTGTTCAGTAGAAACTCACTAAAGCATAGCAGTGCTTGTAACAACCAGTGAATTTTAATAAGCTTCATCCAAGGAAAGCTGTCTTAAAATTGCAATCGGAATAATTATGGCAATTTAGCTGAACACAATGTGATGGCATTTTGTGATCAGAGGTACATTTCAAGGGGGTTCCTTGGTTTAAAAAATGGATGCCTATTGGCTCTGTATGGATACAGAAAAGGAAGCTCTTCTGTGGCTTAAAAAGTAGCATTGTTGTCTGCTGCAAACATTTGGCAGAATTAATTTTAATTTAGAAAAGAATGGAAGTGATTTCATCATTTATAATCAAGAGAGAGCAAGTAAACAAGGACAGAAAAGTAAAACCTTGGTTATAATCACCTGTACTCAGTCTTTTAAATGAATTTGTGGAGACAGTAAGCATGCAGTGATCATGAATGAATATGAGGCTTAAAACCCCACAAAAATCAATATAAAGGACTTTTTTTTAAAATCAAAACTGCTTCCTGACAGGCCAGATTTGAAACTGCTTGCTTAGAGTGCTGGTTGGTATTCTTTGCTTCTGTTTTTTTTCACATGTAAAACGAGGCACAGTAATGCAAAGTGGGCCTTTTTAACTCAGTGGCAAAGCCATTCACGCCACAAATATAGTAATTTAAGGCAACCAAAACCTGTCCTACTGAAGCCTTCCAAGTGGCAGTCCCCATCATTGGCTTTCAGGCCTTTCCATCTTCCCTCCTTGCTTCTGCAGCAGAGCAGCCTGCCTCTTCTATGTTTTCTGCTCACCACTGCAAGAGACAGACAACTCTCTCACTCTTCTCCAGCCTTGGATTCAAAAACCCTACACCTAGAGACAGTTATTGAGCTGTTGCAAGCAATAGTTTGCTTCAGGCTATCCAAGATCCCTGTTACTGCACTCTTTGCTTCTACAAGTTTTACCTTTCTTTAGAAGCCACACAGTAGATCTCCCTAAACCACTTTTTCCTTCCTTCTTTCCTCTGTATTTTCACAACATGCAAACAGGTCTCTCTTCCAGGCCTCACTATAATGGGGCATGTTAAACTGTAAGTGGGGACTGGACACAATATTTTCCCCATTAATCCACAAAATTAATATCTAAGAACAGTTTTTCTGTTTGTGCCTGTAGAGTATATCTCCTACAGAGCTAATTCAAAAAAGTAACAGAAAAACCTAGTAATTCATTTACTACATTACGTTTAACCATAGTTGCTGTACTTTGGAAGTACTTAGGATATGAATATTCCTCATCACCATTCTGAATTAATGATGAATTTTAAACCAGTATTTCTAAATTAATATAAGCTATATTGATGTGTCTATTTGTCAAGCCATCCTCCATGTAGGCCATATAATCCATATAAAAATCTGTGCTGAAAGGCTAATCACATTCTCAGTTAACATATTTTTATTTCAGACAAGTCACTGGAATTTTTCTGAATTGTACCTGCTTGAGGCTGTAATGGCAAATAGTCAACTGTGGATTTGCTGTGGGTAAGGTAGGAAAGAGAGAATTAAGTTTTCTTCTGTTAGTCCATATCTGTTAAATCTTAATTTGTTCTGCTGCTTTTCTAGAATGAAACTTGTTGGTAAATCTTCTATGATTTCTTCTTACATTAGGTAAATCTGCTTGATACCTATTGCAATACCAAAGCACTACACACTCTTTCCTTACACCACTTCTGTGATACAGGAAAGAGCTATTCTCCCTATTTGGGGGAGTAGCCAAAGCATAGAGAGGTCAGGTTAGATGACTCAGATTACTCAAGATCATACATTAGCTGTAAAACAGGACTTTGTTCTGGAATAAACTGTGAATTCCCTCACAGCACTGCCCATTGCTCAACTGATGATTTCTATCAACAGCATTATGCCAATCATCTAATCAGTCATCAAGGTTTCCTTTGCCATTTTCTCATGTTAGAGAACAAGATTATTTGAAGTGATCTTTGTTTTTTTCTATAAATCTAAATTAGGATTTACAAATCCCAAGTCATAGCTGTGGGAAAGGGTGTGGAGTGGGGCTAAGCACTTTAAGGAGTCAAATAAGATTCAGAAGCTGAGTGAAAAGCAAGACATAATAGGCCAATGGCAGCAGAAATAATTAAGGAGCACTATGTTTTGGGGGGCAGGGGAGAGTTAATTTGGCAGGAGAGAAAATTTAAAGTTTTCTGAGGGCTGAATCACTGAGAGTTGAGTGGGAAGCAAGAGAGACAAAACCCCCTCACCTTGCACTGCCACTTTGACTGCCATTGTCATGGCAGATGATTTTCTCTGGCTTCGATCCATCAGACAAGACAGCATGAGAATGTGTTTCCCAGGCACTGCTGAGACAACTAATGATGTCTGCAGCATAACTGTAACTCAGCTGAATGTGTGACACCTCAGCAGAGCGACAGGGATGCATGACTACTACGTGAGATACTTGATGTGCTCTCCATAATGTCTTCTTTCTTTTATTTCCTCTGCAATGGTTGACCTTTTTTGTAGTTAGAGTGCTCCATTTTTTCTGTTCACTTCCTCTCCTGTCCTTTTTTCCAAGGTTATCATGGAGAATATTCCCTCTTCTTGCTGGCACAATATTTGCCAGTGACCAGTCTTTCTGAGAAATGTGCCATGTCCAGACCCACCTTACATGGATAAGTGATCCTAGCGACACGAAGGACACTTTAGGCCTGCTATATCAGCCAGGCTCTTTGGATGGCTGTTATCATGATTAATACAAATATGCCCTTGAGAAGCTAGAAAATAACCATGCCTGACACTATACAAAGAATGCATCATTTTTTTCTTATCCATTGGCTAGAGTTATGAACAAATGGTTGTATGTAGAGAAGGATATATATTAGGTTCATTAAAAATAATTTGACAGGAAACAGAGGATTCACTTTCACAAAACTGGACTTTGTCAAATTGTGAAACATACTGTCTTCTTCAGAATTACAGTTCAGTGTAATTTCTGTTATATTACTGGGACATGTGCAATACAGTGCATGTATCTTGATAAAAACCTCTATCTTACAAACATGTTCAGCATTCGCTTGTGGCAGAAGTAGAATCTTCTCCTTCAATCTACATTTGGTCATGTCTCCTTCAGGAGTCATCAAATATGATTCTTTAGTTACTTTAAAGTGATACAAAAAATCATGGGTTAGTATTTTGCTTAATTTTAATTTTTTTTTTTAAATATTATCTGCCCAAGATGACCAGTTACTATTTAGTTTACAACTGCCATATTACGGCTAAAGGATTATATATTTAACTATTTATCTAATCCATTAGTCTCTCTTCCACAGTTTGGTAGCTGATTTGATATGCAGTATAGCATAGATAACTGTCTTGTTATAGCTAAATGAAATGTGCATTTGGAAATGTTCATTAATACCATTATCATTAATTGGTTCTTACCTGAATCTCACTGCTGCAGGGACTCTTCAGATTAAATGACAGATTGCAGCTAGCCTTTATTTAAAGTAGAATTTTAACAGCCTCCACACATTGCAAATGAAGTCTAATGGGCCAGATCCTGTTCTCCTACAGTTGTAAAAACAAAGAGATAGTATTTAGGCTATTCTGACTTTATACCGATATCAGTTTTCAGATTTTCAGAATCTATCCCGGTTTACTTTTATTTTTCTATCATTTTGCACTAAATAATAAATCTATGCATCTTAATCTTTGGATGGAAGACCATACACTGAAATTATTTTCATTTTGCCTTTTACTGAACACAGTTGCTGAGGTCCATACAGAAAGGTTTGGGAAAAGACTGAACTTGTTCAACAGCAGACACATACATGAAGCCTTCCTCTCACTAACTTAGCTACTCCTTGTAACTCCTCTGAGGTTAGCCACCAGTATAGTCATGGCACTGTGTGGCAACTGAGATACCAAGGGACTGCAACTAAGGATCTGGCCTTGGGAATACACAGGCACAGGTGTGTCTGGCATGGTCATGCATCAGATACTGTCTGTTCAATGGCCTTTACACCTAAAGATGCACCTGCAGTGTACTGCTAGGCTGTCAGTCTGTAATGTAAAGCAACCCAGTAATTGGAATAGCAGCTGGCTTGTGACCCATTAAGACTCCCTCATACAGCTCACCCTCCCCAGATTGTTTCATGAGTGTTTAAGTGAAACAGTTTCTAGAAGAACAGGCAAAAGAAACCACAGGAGTCATGCTAAAACCCTGGACTACTGAATTTATTCACTTCTACCAACACTGAATGAGTCCTCAAATCACAATGGCTATTGCACTTCCAGCCTCCCAATAAAAATGCAAAAAGATTAACTAGTATTTTCTCATAGAGAAAGGTATATCCTGTCTGATTAAAAGCAAATGAGATTCTTGATCCAACTTGTAGGATTAAGTAACTCCTAGAGAGATGACATGCATCCCACAGCATACTTATCATTATTAATTTACTCACAAGAGAGATTACACTGGGACTGACTGTTAGGTGTAAAGAACTATTGTGTCTTGGTCAGCATATTAATTGACTTCTTGACTTCTCTCATGCAATGTATTGTTTGCTGCAGCAACAGAACGGCATTTATCCATTCAGCTGGTGACATCCTACGAGGCAGACACTTCTATTTGGAACAGCCAGTTTCAAAGAGTGCCTCAACCGTTTGCAGTACTTCAGCAAAGGAGATTTGTTGAAAAAGTACCAGCAGAGAGAAATGTGTGTGGCCATATACCTGAATATAAAAGGAAGAAGGTTCTTCTAACTCTCTCTTAATCCTGCAGGAGTTCTTCACCGAACTTCAGCAGAGAAATATTTTTTTTCTTAACTTGGCAGCTTGTATTCTGCCAAAACGACACATGAACCAGAATTTGAATGAAAAACTCACAAATACCAAAACCGACAAACAAAAAACCCACACACAGCACTTCTTTCCCTTCCAAAACCCAGACCTGAATCTATAAAAGTAAAAGAATTTACTATGTAGGTAAATGACAAGGTTAGTCAGTTTTTCCAAATGAGAAACGCTTCACTGAGATGGCAGAAAAAAGCAACATAAAGCCTGAAACATGTTAGGTAATGCATAATATGCTCTTTTAGACTGTTAAAATCTAGGGTACAACATATAAATGCACCTCACACACAAGCACTATTCTTTATAATGAAAAAAAAAACAACAAAAACTTTTCTCTAATAAAATTACTAGCAAAAATTATCATTAATAGGAGGCTTTAGAACAAATTCTGTTGCCCTCCTGCTGTCCTATGCACCTGCTGACTGTCTGGAATCACCTGCCTCCTTCCTTGTCCAGCTGTTTTAAATGATACTTCACTCAGCAATGCTTTTTAATGACGAGTTTTGGGAGGCTGATTCTCCACGAAGCATGCTCAGTGTGGAACTGCCCTGCTTTGTCCTTATGACACATAAAGGAAGCCTGACTCACCTGTTGTCCTCCTATCAGTCCAGACTTCTAGTTTATTGGTAGCTATTTGCGTCATCCCTAATTAATACTAAACATAGTTGGGTCCATCACAGAAGAATCCTAGCAAAACAAGTTTGGAACAAATTAATCTAGTAATTCCTACCCCGTCTGCACTACCACAATGAAAGTGATTGAAGAAATATAACTTGGTTTCCCAGGCTTTGTTGTTCCCTAGGAATCACAAATACTAATTGGCCAGGCAGCATTCACAGCCCAAGTTTTACCTAGCGAATAGGAAACCTTCTCACAGTGGATTTAACACAGAACATGTACTAACAAAGAGGGCAAAGGCAGTGGTGAGATCCACCATGTTGAACACAATGAGTCTACTTAAAAGTAGCACAAGGGCAGACTCAGAGATCAGCAGCCAAGTCCGAAAAATGGTTCAAATAATGTTGAAGCTACCTATGGAATGCAGTCACTGGAGGTTTATGCCATTTCCATGCTGACTGTAGACAGCAGATAGCATGCCCTCAATTCAACAGGGAGGCAATCTGCCTTTGGTACAGCGCTACTTTTATTTGAGCCAAAGCCAGTGAGCCACTGGGCTTCCTGCCACCTAACAATGAGAAACACGAATTACAGCAGCAAATGGTCTTTTTCCAACCTTCTCCAATTCTTCTCTTCCCTAACCCATATTACCGGGTTTGGGGGACTAATTCGTCCTGTTTTCCTGCCACCACTTGCATGATTGCAGCTGCCTTTACTGATATGCAATAAATTACATTAAAAGAGAGAATGAGTGCACGAAAAGGATATGAAAACTACAACTGAACAAGACACATGTTACCCGTGTCATTTCTCCATTCCAGAGTACCAGACACATACTGCCTTTGTTTCCCTGACTCAGCTGATACAGCATAATCCCAAACTCATTTTAGGCAACAGGAATCTTTCTATTGGCTTCCACGCATTTCAGAGCAGATGTGAGGAAGGAAAAGTCATCATAGTTACAAACTAACATTTTTACTATTCAACAAAGAATCACTAAAAAACTAGTTTTAGCCAGCATTTAGCAGAACTCTTCAGGAGGAACAAGAGGTGCTGTACAGTCCAATCCTCCTGAGGTCAATTCTTTATTTTCTAAGATCCTAATTTCCATTATCTTTGTTGCTGACCACTCTAAAATAGAATAATTTGATCTTAGAAGTTGTTTAGCCTAGGAAGAGGTGGAAAATATAACAACATGTTCCTGCATTAAAAGTTAGTTTGGTCTCCGTGCTCCACTAACTTTTCCTCCACTGATTTCCTCCTGAACTTTCTACTAAATTTTCCTCTTGAAAAGACCGACAATCAAGGAAATCAGGTAGTTGCATATTCTTATAATACTCAAAAGATGTAAAGTTAATAAAACATCATCATAGTTTCATGAGAGACCATCTGATTTTATGTACTTGTATGCAGGTTCTGCACTCTGAGCACGCTAGGAAGTTATACTACTTAGGGCTTCAGTAAAGACTCAGTTGCAGAAAAGCCTGAATTTTTACATGTTAAAATAAAGTTATCAGATATTGTTTTGGAAATTTAAATTCCCTAATACATCTTTTTTTATCAGTTGTCAGTCACTTTTATGGCAATGCCCAGCTTATACCAAAGACAGCTCACTGGTGACCCATGGACAGACCAGAAGTCACCTGGAAGTGCATTTCCAAGACATTCTTGGAAACTCCTTTGAAGAGGTAACACTGTTATGACAGCACACAATCCTGTTCTATATAATTTCACTTAAAAGTCAGGAACTTCTTCAATCATAAATACTTAATTTAAAAAAAATTACATTGATGGTGTTGCATTTCACTGTACTGCTTCAGTGCTTACAAGTTACAGTTTTCTTTTTGGAAAACTAATGTGTATCTGTATAAACACCAATACCAGGTATTACTGTGGGAAGAATAATCAGTTTGTTTATAGGGTTTTATTTCTCCCAAAAACATCACTATAAAATTGAACGTTATCTTTTATAAACACAACAGGATTGTGAAAGCATTCCAGGACGTATATCTGTCAGTGTAGCCGGCATCACCCTATGACTCTGCTCAGTTAAAATCACGCTCTAATCAAAAAAGGTAATGGATTTCTTCTGATAGCACTGGAAGGTGATTGTGCAAGTGACAGATGTCAAAAACATCATTCTTACTGAATTCTCTCTTAACAACTGAGATTAAATAGAATAGCCTAATTGCATCTCCTGCTCGTTTAGTGTCTTTGGAAGTAAGACGGTAGGCTTTTAACATCATTCTACATTTTTGTAGTCTTAACTTTGAGGTTTGGTAGCCAGATCATGATTATATGTAGCTTCTTTTTCTATTTTCTAGGGAGATTAAAAAACACATTAATTTAACTAGCAATTTAACTTGCACACAAGGTGGGGAAAAAAAAAAAAAGATGGCTTAAAGATCAGGAAGAAACATGACCAAATATTAAGGCACTCTGTTTTGGCTGAGATATAGTTAATTTTCTTTACAAAAAACATTTCTTTAAAGAAATTTTCTTTACAAGGACAGCTGACCTAGACTGGTCAAAGGGATAGTCCCCACCATATAACATCATGCTTCATATATAACTGGGGAGGTGGGATCGCTGCTTGGAAACAGACTGGGCATTGTTTTGTTTTTACTTCTGCATATGGTGAGCAATTGCACGTGTGCATCACTAGTTTTACGTTATTATTATAATCTTCCTTTGTTATCCTATTAAACTGTCTTTATCTCAACTCACTCTGAACAGAGGCAAGAACAAGTTTGGCCCTGCCATTCATCCTGCATCAGGGAGAAGAGTCCAGGCAGCTGCCTTTCTCCTGTTTGCCCACAGCAGGCTAAAGGCTGGGAGGGAAAAAATGAAGAGCTATAAAGTTAGTTCCAAGGCAGTCACAACAGACAAAAGACTAGTTTAGTGCCTTTGTTCTTAGCTGCTCTTGTGAAATGCCTATTCACATCCCAGTCACACAGAAAGACACTTCAGGTACATATGGCACAAGTGCAATGTTCCCTCTTTATGGGTAACATTTACCTGCAGGGTTTGGCTACCCTATAAAGTGGCATTTAAAAATATTCTCAAGGGCGCTCTCATCAGCAAAGAGAAAATAATTTACTTGTAGCTTGCTTGGCTTCTATGGTCTGTACTAAAGAAAACAACTTGCTTCAGTCACACAAAAGGTAAATAAATATTTCACCATCATCTCTCTAATAGGTAGCTAGAATTTTAAAATTCAACAGCAGGACTGTACTGAAAGGAAACAAAAAAAGCCAGGAAGAACCTATGTTCTCTGAACCAACAAGTCAAATTGCTACAACAAAATGGGAGAAGAGGATTTGAATTAAGTCTTTCACCCAGAATCTATAATATTCATGATTTGAGGTAACAAGAAAAAACTTTTCTGCAGATGGGTTGGGGCAAGGGGAGGAAAAAATGTGAGATTTCTGCACAAGAAACACCCTGTACTCAGTCATAAAATTTATATTAGGTTGGTAGCCAAATAGCTTTATTTTATTTTTCAATTACCAGACAAGTTCATTTATGGAATAGCATGAATCTTGCTTTCCTACAGCTTTTAGCATAATAGAACACTAACTAGAGAAAACTGGCAGATGTAGTTTTTATCAATAAAGCTCTGCTTAGAGGAGTTGAAAATCTTTTCCTTTCATCCTTTCAAGTTCTTATTGTATACAATTGTTTTCCTCAGGGGATTATACCTGATCCCATGAAGCTTTCCCTGCCAAGACAGTCCAGCCTCATTGTGGAATAAGAGCAGACATTGATAGGCAGGGACCACAAGGGAGACTGTGGCGGCTCTGGGCCCCTCTCTCCCAGCAGGGTTTTGCTGCTCAGCCTGTAAGGGTCACCTGAGCATGGCTTAAAGGATCTGGAAAGAAGAAGATATCTGAAGGCCAAATATTTAAAAAATGCAAGCCCTTTGCCATTTCTTTATGAACTTCTCCCATCAAATAAAATAGATTCAACATTGTTTGTTTCCAAATGTGCTGGAAATGAAAATAACTGCAGTTATTGAAGCTGTGGGAGGTACAATGGATATTTCAGCTGCAACAGAATGAGAATGCCCGTTCAAAAGTTCCCTTCAAGCTCTTTATAGCAGGCAAATCCTCAAAAGAAAACACACTTTGTTAACTTTCATTTGAATACATCCTGCTCCAGTCAGACAGCACACTTAAAATGACACAGAGGTAGTAAATTGTTCTACTGATCGGTTAGCTGGAGTTTAACAGCTTGAGCTTATCAAGGAAGCGATAGGAACAAAAGTGTCGGGCATATCATGGTTCAGACAAGACCTCCTTCCACTCTCCCTGAACCTCTGAGGTGAAGGCCTTTAATTCCTCTTTGCAGTAAAAGATGTGTCATGAAAACACTGGGAGATGGACAAAGGCCACCCAGAAGGGATCTTATTCAACAAACCCTGCATACAGCATCCCACAAGAAACCCTCAAGAAAATGCAAAGCATTTCAATAGCTGCATTTGTGTACAGGTCCACATTTTTCCAAGAAAGTATTTGCCTCTAAAAATCCCTTATGAGGTAGAAACAACAGGAGATCTTGCCCTCAAGGTACTTCTAGTATCTAGGAACTGGGAGATGATGAGAAGCACAGACTTCCTGTTATTTTGTTCTAAGAAATGGCACCCTGAGGCATTAAAATGCCCATGAAAATACGTAGGGCCAGGTTTTCACAGGCACTCAAAACATACACTATTGAGATTCAATATGCTCAGTTCCTGTTTTCTGGCCAATTCATTTAGGCTGCTGACTTCTGGCTCTGAATCCCCTCCAGAGCTCAATGGCTTGTGCCCAATAACATGCAATGCCACTAAGCCCAACATTGTCAGACAGCTACAAGCTGATCAGAGGCACTTGTAGGTTTGATTATTTCTGTTTGATGTTTCAGTCAACCTGCAAATAATTGCCTGTGAAGAAATAGGAGTAAATAACACAGATCCAGTCTGGCCAAAAACATTTTATCAATGCCAAAATCTCCACAATGTACAAGACTGTACAACAGACAAGGACAACCCCTCAAAGGCAACTATGATTGTTGCATGAAAGAGTAACAAAGCTCAATTAACCAATTAAATTGTCTGCCAAGAGACTAAGGAATTCACTACTCAAATATACACAAAATTAGACTCAATATAAAGTGTAGGTCTAGTAAGATAGACTGGCCTTACACAGTATCTTTTAGTAAGGCAGCCCCAAAACTCAAGGGGGAAAGTGGTGGCAGGGAGGAAAGGAAACCATACATTAAAGCACATCTCAGTGGTGGTGTTCATTTAACGCTCTGATATAAACTACAATGTGGAGTTCCACCAGTCAGGAATGAGCTCTCAGTTGCACTGAGTATGAAATCAAGGATACATATACCCTAGACCTTCATAGGATGTTGTCATAGGAGGCTGTGTGTGGGACACCACAATTTGAGCTTCAGGTAGAGAATACATGTGTCAGAATTTGAATTGAAATGTAGGTTTCTTGATTTATCCTCATCTCCTGTGTTTCTCTGGTTTGTTTTGCAACAATATTTTAAAATTAATTATGGTGAAATCAGATGGGTTTGTGAATGAGAAATAATGCCTGACCAATGTGACAGCATTCTATGATGATGTGACTAGCTCAGAAGATGAAAGGAGGGCAAGTGATTGTTGGTTAACTTCTACAAAGCTTTTGACACTGTCCCCCCTAATATCCTCGCAGGTAACTGATGAAATACGAGCTAGATAAATGGACAGTGAGATGGACTGAAAATGAGCTGCACTGCCTGGCTCAGAGTTCAATGGCACAATGTCTAGCTGGAGGCCAGTCACTAGAGGTATAACCTATGTCTGGGACCCCCACTGTTTAGCATCTTCATAAATTTCCTGTATGGTGGGATAGACTGCAACCTCTGCAAATCTACAGATGATACACAACTAGAAAGACTGCCTAATCCACCACTGGTTATGCTGCCATAGAGAAGCACTGGGACAGGCTGAAGAAATGGGCCAACAGGAATCTCATGAAGTTCAACAAAGGTAAGCATAAGGGGCTGCTGCTGGAGAGCAATAGCCCCCTGCACCAGAGTAGGCTGGGGACTGACTGGAAAGCAACAGCACTGCAGACCAAACCATAGTTCCTCAAGCGTACAAGGAGATACAGATCAACTCCAAGGAGACATGAAACCCTCAAAACCAGCTGCATATCTCTAGGTCTGTAAACATTGCTTCTTCTAGAGGAGAAAAACTCATCCCTAATCTCCAAAGTATCCTCTAGGATTAAATTGATAGGAAAAAATATGAGTTTAAAGGAAAACCTATTGGAGTCTGGCCATTCTAGTACATGCAATGTTTGTAATAAATCCTCCATCAGCTTGTGTTCTTCATTGGAGTTGTCCATAAGCTACTTGCTTATTTTCCCAAACTATTCAAGACATTCAAACATTTGTTCATTTTTCCCCCTTCCGGAAATACTGATGTGAATTGCATGGACAAAGTAAACAGAGTACACTCTTAGTTTCCCTTTTCACAAATGAGCCATAAAATTGTCCATTAATCAGCACTGCTTCCCCAGGGGCTGGGCTGCATTATTGAGGTTTCCTTTTCCATTTCTGATCCCTGATTGTTGAGGAGATTACACACACAAAAAAAAAAAAAAAAAAAAACCAAAAAAACCCAAACCAAAACCCAACCAAAAGAAAATAATCACAATGAAGTAAATTAAAAGGAGTAGGCTTTTAAAACTGTCCTTCTCTCTGCAGCACTTAGGTAGAGCTGGAGTTTTGATCAGCAGTGGACAATTCCAACTTTAAACATTCCTTATTTTTCACTCTTTTTCCAGTAAAGTAAAACTCTCATGGGTCCTTCACCTCCCATTCACAGGACATGGTGTTCCTATCTGTTTAAATTACTCCAAGACCCTTAGGAGCAATAAAAAGGCCCTTTAAGATCTCCTGAGCTAAGTATCTACAACCAGAGAAATATTGAAAACTTGTAGAGAATTTACTAGGAAGCTGGCATTTCAGAGCTTTGCCTCCTGTTAATTCCTGAGAAAGGTGTCAGTTCTGACAGTGCTTGAATTTATCTGGAGGGCATATCCTTTTAAAACAAGGCAGGAAGAAGTATACATCTATTGTACTTGTCACTCCACAACGTGTGCCATCTGTGGGCACAGGGACAGCCAACAACTTTGCTGCACATCAGATCTCTGAAGATTCTTTACCCACTTTACCCAGTACAGCCAAGTCTGCACCAAGTTTTGAAGGTGCACTCAGAAGCGGTGTGAAGGTGTCAACCCACTTGCAGTGGGTTTTCAAGCTGACTGTGTTATGTATTTTAGAATAAGTGTAGAGCTTATGAGGCTTACAGAGGAGCTGGTATAAAATAGCACAGAATGAACAAAGTCCACCAACCTGTGTATGATTATGCTACCTGTAGATTTGGCCTCCAGCTATCATAGATTTGCTTACTATCATCTAAAAGCTAATGCTTTCGTCTTCTAGGTGTTAGATAATTTAACACAAGCTTTCCAATTCATTCTCTCCCTAATTAAAACTTTGGTTCTTATATTGCCTTTTCTGCCTTCCCCGTCTTTCACTGTCACACGTTGCGGGGGGGAGGGACATGACATAAGCTTCTTGCAGGGGTATATTTTTAGCAGAGAAGCTTATTTAACATGCAAACCAAATACATAATCAAAGTGGTTTGGGTTTTTTTTTTTTTAAGGGGAAAGTCATCTCAAGGTTGACTTAAAAGCCAAACAGCTTTATCTCACCAAAGTCTCGGTTAAGTGCTGCAGTGTGAAGCTCTATGTGTAAGACAAGACTGCTCTTTCCATTGAGGTTCTGTTGATCTATGATCTAATCTAGGCTCTTTAAATAAGCTTTTAAATGTGTATATAAGAACCCCTTTATCTGTTATTAATGTCTTGTCCTGTTATCACTGCAAGCGATTTAAATATACAAGTCATATTTGATTAATTCCTCTGCAGATTTCCTTCCCTCCCAAAAACTGTGAAGCTTGGTAGGAAATTTTTTTTCCTCTCTGTATTCCTTATGAGCTCAGTGGCACTAACAACATTAGCCTCATGCACATAAAACACTGAAATGTCTGGACATGCATGCAACGTGACTCACTCACACCTAGTGAACAAGTTCTCTCATTCAAAGTCTACAGAAGTGTGAGTTTCTTGAATCACTGATTTTATTAGTACAAACATGCTGAACTTTACTAACATACCTTTTGCCTTTATTGGCACACCTTATTTTATATGTCTTAAAGACCTTGGCAATTTTTCCACAGTTAATTTAATCAAGATAGCATTCAGGGGAGAAAAAAAGAACACCTAACTAATCATAAAAGGAATTTCTCCTAATCTCTCTCATGTTAGTGGTGGCTGACCCAAGAGGGTACCTGCTACATAACCTGCCTTTTTCTCATGGGGGTTCATTTGTTCTTATCTAAAGCCAAATCATAGCACAGCTCTGATTCCAGTTCAGTCTGAGCTGTGGGAAATGTCTTGCACGGTCAGATACTGTTAAGGGAAGCCCTGTGTCCTGCATGAAACCTAAAGCAATACTCATTATGCATATTTGCATTGGCTTCTCTGTCACCCAGGAAAACTGGTCTTAAAAAAGAACAAATAAAAGAAAAGCTGCTGAGAAACAATTAGCTGCCTTGGGAACAGTACCTGCCAAGTCAGCTCTTAACTCATGGACCCAGTTGCCACAGAATTTGATCAGCTCTGTAGCACATTGCATCTGACTTATCCTGTTGCATCCCAGAACTGCTGAGCCTTTTTCTGTGGACAAAAAGAAAGATATCATAAAGGTCACATCTACCCTTTCTAAATCTTCCAGACCTATGAAAGAAATTTATTCTTTTTCTTACTGCTGCAATGACAGATATTTAGCTATGTGAGATAAATGAATGAATATGCAAAAGTAAGTTCTGCTCTTCCTTAAAGAAAAATAACTGTTGAAGTCTTTTATTCTGACTTTCAGTTGTCTTATCCGTAATTGACTTAGGTTTACAATCCTTCAGTAGGCATTCCACGTGTGCTAGCTAGGAAGGGTGAAATAAGTTTTGACTTCACTTTTAACAAGTGCCCATAGAAAATTTGAGCACAAGCCCCCCCAATTCCTCTCTCTCTCCAGCAAACTATTGCATAGTTGGCTGAGTAGTGTGGTCCTGATGCCTTGTGCCAAGTCAGTGACCAAAAGCAGCTCTACAGCAGTTAAATGAAAATAACAGGTGTAGAGCACACAGAATGCACCAGAGAACCGAACCACAAATTCCTTCAACGCATGTTACTAACTCTGATGTCTCAGAAAGACAGTTCATCTAATTCCAGCCTAAACCATACTTTAAATAGTAGAAAATATAGTGTGGTTTACAGCATTGCTCCTGAAGGAAGCCTTAGTAAAAGGCCCAAGGATATAGCCAATTCCCCATGATAGTCACTAGGAAAGACTGAATTCTGTACCAACATGTCTTCCCTCTTCTTTCTAAATCCATTTTGTAAGAGGTCTCCTTCATTGTCCTCTTGTTTCCAGTAATGACTTCATTATTTTTTTCTATTCCTCACTCTATTAGCAACCTTTGAAATGCAGAGGGTCGTACAGAAAAAAAAAAATACGCCTGGAGCCTTCATATCATTTGCATATCATTTTAAATACATTTACATGGCATTTTAATCAAGGAAAATGCAAACACACAGTTATAACTTTTTATTTATAGAGTTTCTTATAAGACATTCAGCAAAACATGCAAAATATGACCTCTGGGCTGAAGAGGAAAAAGTATCACTAAGAAGATTGTTAGCACGCCTTGAAAATCATCAGATTCACATAAAGCTATGTCCTGCTTTTACATATAGCTGTTATTATTTGAGGCTATTTAAAGACTTTTTGGTTTGTAGGGGTTTTTTATTTAATCAGTTATAAGATAGAAAAAGTCTTTCTACAAGTACCCACCCAAGTGGCTCACACACAGAGCATGACACACTTATTCAATGCTGGATGTCATCTGACAGTTTTCTGCTGGGACAGAGATGCTCTAACCCATGACTGCTTGCAATGGACAGACTCTTGGCAGATCTCACATGATCCTTACCACCAGATTTCAAAGTTCTGCTGAAAATAACACTGCAGATAACTGAATATTTATTGCATCTTCTAAAATTGCCATGATCTGGATGGCCTATGTCTCACATTTCCTTGAAATATGCTGCTCGTAGCCAAGAAAAAAAAGTGTTCTGCTTCCCTCATAACAGCTAGATCATTACCCACTCAGAAATCTGCCCACCCAGTCCTTCAGAGCAGTAGCAGCACACAGACATGATTTTCCCCCTATCAAAACCACAATTACACCAGTGAGCAAACTCACTTTCACCTTCCAAATTGAGGAGTGGTATGATCTGCTGAGAAGGAAGGAAGATGGGAGCTCTGCAGGGATAGCAAACACAGGAGAGGTGGAAATGGAGTATGAATTCCAAAAACTGAAGATGTTCCTCAAACATAATCAACTTCTCTCTATAATAACAAATAAAGCAATGATACTGGAAGGATTTTGTAAAGTAAATGTCAAGAAATTCCATAATTAAGGCTATCAGAAGAATCTTAACCCCTTTAGACACATACTTTCTGATTCTCATAATCATACTGTAAGCCTCCATGAGAACCTGGGGCAGAAGTAAGACCTGGCCGGACACTAGATTTTTTAAGTCAATGAAAAGTGTTCATATAACATCCAAAAAGTTGAAAATTTCTGCAGAATTAAAATCCCAAGACAACTTTATCTCAGATATTTTCCAAACTGTGACATTCTCCAAATAAAATACCTTCGTCTGATTTCCTCCTGGGCCTCTGGAAGTCAGAGAAGCAGCTGACTGAATAGATTCTTATTAGTTTAAAAATTACTGACAAACGAAGCAAAATAATCTTCAATAGCTTTGCTTACATTGAACAATTACTTACATGTCTCCCTTGCTTGGAAGGAGAGAAACAAGCATAAAAGAATTTAATTTTTGATGGCATACTCTGTACAAAGATGATGCTTTTGAAATGCAAGCTCCATAAATACCTGCCTGAATCTCACAAGCAGTGCTATGAGATTTAGCAAGCATTTGTAAAATATTTAGTGATTCATAGGTGAAAAGTCCTTTTCAAGTATTAATATTACTGTAGAAAGTAGGAAAGACCACAGTCTCACTAAAGAAAAGAAATATGAACTACCAGAAATATGTCAGAAAAAGAACAAAAACCCTGTGATACTTCAAAAAGCAGTGCTGCTAAGGCCATCACTAAGCGTTTCCAGACAGAAGTGGTTTACACATTTTTTCCAATCTTCACAAAATATCAGTGTTTGAGACATCTCTTATTTACATGACAGATATTGTATCATATAAATCTCTTTCAAGGCAACAAAGTAAACAAAACTTCTAGTACACTAAATACATTGTGTTTAAGCACTTTAAGGACAGTGATGACAGGGTGTTCGGGTCTATAGGGGTCTGCCAAGAACAGAATCATCCTTTCTTCTGGGAAATACAGAGCTTCTCAGGTGAACTAATGCAACCCTTGTGCCCAGGCATATGATATCAACCAAGGGACTCTGGGGACCGCACTTGTCATCTACAAAAGTGGGCACCTTTCAAAGCCCATTAGTGTGAGGAGCAGAGAAATTGAGAGAAAGATATGCAAAGTAGAAACAGAGCAGAGTTCTTAAAGTGAAAGTTAAAACTGTCTCCTCTGAGGTTTTGGGGTGCTGTTTTGGTTTATGGTTAAGGATTTGGGGTAGTTGGGTTATTGGGGGGGGGTTGGTTTTAGGGGGTATTTTGCGGGGTTTGTTTTGATTTGTCGTGGGGGGTTTAAAATAAATAAATAAATGATTGCCACCAGCTTTTATTGTGCAGTTTCTCTGTATTCCTGAAGATAATAATGGTGATCTTTCCTGAAATTCTCCCATTCCAAGGGCTGGGTTTGTTTGGGGTTTTTGACAACTATTCTGATATAGTTGTGCACGCCTTGTCCTTCAAGATTTCTCTAAGAATTACCTCAGAGAAGCGTTCCAAAAATTGTGGGTTTTTTCCTGAACATGGTCCAGTTCTTTTCAAGATTTCCAAATCTCAATGACAGGCTATGTTACAGTTTAGAATACAGGTCAAGTCAAGCATTCTGAGTAGGAAGAATAAAAAGTGAAATATGTCAACTAAAAAACTAAAAATATCTTCATCTGTCTTCCTATCTATAGTTGGGTGAAATATGTAACTTTCTAATATTGCAGTGTGATCATATTGGCAATTTTTCATTCAATTCCTAAAGAATAATATTAGACTACAAACAATACAGTGTGTTAAACTTAAGAAGTTTATGGTGTCAAGTATTATGAAAGATATATACATACATACATATAAACAGATATATATGTACACATATATAAAGCTCCTATTTCTATTCAACTTTAAGAAAAAGCCAAGCACATCTAGAGCCTATTTTAATTATTTTTGGCCTTCATATTTACTTCCTAAGTTATGTTGAGAAATGGAAAATGTATCACCAATAATATTTTAAATCCATCACTTAATGTTCTATCATACATCACCATACATTTCAGTTTCCAGACCTTTCAGCAGGTATACAACTGTTATTTATGGCACTAGCTACTAGTTTTACAGTCTGATTCTCAGAAAGGGAATAGTGGTTGGGCTTTCTTTTCTGGCTTCTGTCTCTTCAAAAATGAAAGCAGAACAAAACCAGCACAAATAAGAAGGAAAGCACTCCTCTGCCTTCGCTTAGTTTTAGTTGTTTTCCTTTCAGTTCTCTTCTATGGACTCCCACTGAAAAGACTTACCTAAGGACCATTTGTTAAGGCTACAACTGACAGGCTACTGGTGGCCTTGGTCTCCCTGTCTTTTACTATTTTATTTCTTCCATTATGTCAACAACAAAATATTCTTTCCATATTTATATACTGGTATCTGGTTTCAAAGCTACACAACATTGAAGTAGTATTGAATTGCCTCTTGCTTAGCAGCTCTCCAGCTCTCCATCTCTCTCAAAAACCCTAAGTACAGCTCCAAAGAACAACACTAAGGGAATTTTAATAGCAAATAAAAATGGCAAGTCTTCTCCCTGTCCACATGTCAAACATAAGTTCTATATATTTCATAAAACACCAATAGAAAAGCATTATTATTTCTATTTAACCAAACATGAACAGAGACACTACATTTCAAAATGAGCAATCACTAGCATGTAGGCCAAGTTACTACAGGAGAGAGGAAAACAGATAACTTGTCTATAAGAAATGTGTTACTAGAAATGCAAACTCATATGTGCCATCAAATTGTATCACAAAAAATATCAGATGGCCATGCTCATAAGCATGAGCTATAGAAACAAAATGGAAGAGAGATGCTCTTAGTGATAATTAAGAATTGAAACAATCATATTATAAATATTCATTATAGGAAGATAGCTTCACTCCTTAGAAAACATTTCCAGGTTGCAAATGTGTAATTGACTTTTTTTCTTCCTTGTTATGAAGGATGAAAGACCACAGCATCTGTTATACTACACAATTGGTCTGTTCATAACACTGAAAAGTTGGGCACTTAAAGGTGAAAATATGCAAGAGACTTTTCTCTCATTACTTATTTCTGCAGGTCTGTAAAACTGAAAGGATTAAAACTTTAGATCCATTGACTACAAGCCTAGGGAAAAGACTGGAATGGTGCAGTTAATACCCAGCTTTTTTAAAAAAAGAAAGTCACAATGACTTATTCTGCCTACAGAAATAAGAAATAAGAGGATCTGGCTGGAAGATGATCTCCAAAATGTGGAGGGAAAATCTTAACACAATCAACTTTTTGGAGGATTTCTATTCCCATGGTGAGAAAACAGCAGAGGTGTTAATTGTGAACTACAGTTCAATATAAAGGCCCCACAGAGCACTTGGTACTCAGTTTTTTGTTTCTCATGAAAGGCTCTTTTTTTTTTTTCGGCTAAAAATTCAATCTCCAACCTCTCTGTTCTACTCAGAATTCATAGTTATGCCTAATCTGCTGCTTTTCTGGCTCACTTACAGGCTCTGTTGGCAGGTAGTGAATGCAAAATCATTTTAATGGGGGAACCCCTGGGAACGGGAGCAAAAGTTTTGAACATTTACAATTTTACAAAGATGCAAGGCCAGCTGTTAGAGGAAATAGGCTTCCATCACTGGAGCTCACTGGATTAAGACCATTTTCAACCCAGCAGTCAGCTAGAGAGGAAACTAGATCATCTAAACAATAAAAGAACAGGATTGGAATGAACAGGGAAACATCACAAGGACATATGTTACTTACTAAACCCATTGCACAATGATAACACTGTCCACAAATTGAGGGCCACAAACTGTTGAGGTCACAAGCAAAGCAAAGGATGGTAGAGCTTGAAGGCCCACATTGGAAAGTAAAAGAAAACACACACACACACACAAAAAATGGTTCACAATGGTAGAAAGCAAAGAGAAGAAACTGCTGGACAGGGACAATTTGGAGTTTATGGAAGTGTTAGTTTCATTTGGATCTAACCCAGAGCACATTTTGGGCAACATTATCAAACACTAATTCCCATCTTTTCTATTACTTACCATCTCCTGAACAATAACTCTAACTGATGAGAAGCAGTGCCAAGCTTAAAGGACTTAATCCATTTCCCACTGAAATCAATAGAAATCTCTCTTTGTCTTCAGAGGAAGCTGGATTAAGCCATTTATTAGCAAAACTATATCCTCATCACAATCCTATTCCAGAGCAATTAGAAAAATTATAAGAAACTGGAGAGAAAACTAAAGTATAAAAACTGTAGTTAAGAAATAATAAACACACACACACATTTTAAAATTGCATCATTCTCCTTTTGATACAAGTTAGCTATGATGTCCTATTTCACATTTGTGTTTCTTCCCCCCTTACTCAACTGACCAATGGTTCCCAAGGTACCTATTTATCTTGCTTTGCTCTACTTCGGTCTTCTCTATGGAATTGCTCTCTCAACTGTTTCATGTAATGCAAACATTATTTTCAATCCAGTGCCTCCCTAAACATCCACAAGAAAGAAATTAAAAGAAAAACATCTGTCTTTAAAATCTTATATTCATTTGGGTGTGGGGGTTTCTAAAGGAGAGCAGTGGTTTATAGAGCTGAACTCTCTTGAATGCCTTTGAAAAAATCCCACTTCTAAGTCAAGGATGGTGTCTATGTAGGAACACTAGACAGGACTCTGTGAGCTCACAGTCAGAAGGTGTCTGCTCAGCTTCATGATATGTCTATGTGGCTATTCTGAGCAAGGATTGAAGCTTTTTTCACACTCAGGAGGTAGAAAGGAAGACAAATAGTTTGATTACCATTTGACCAGGGAATAAAAGAAACACCCACCAGATGAACATGATCTGAGGGTGACACTAGCAAGTCAGTTGTAAAAGCATCTATATTTGTGGAGGTTTTCTAGATTCAAATTGATAAAGCCTCGAGTAACCACATCTGATCTCACAGCTGACCCTGACTTGAACATGGTTGGTTGAGACCTCCTGACATTCCTTCCCACCTGAACTATCTTATGATCCTAAGCTTACTTCTCCCAACTGAGAAGAAAAAATAATAATTTTTAAATCACAGTTACTTATGTTAAAAAAAAAAAAAACTGTCTCTCTAGAGGACTTGAGATACCATTTAGTCCATTTTAGTCCATCATTTAGTCTGCTAAACTATTCCAGACATTACTATGGTTTACTCTGCTAGTAATTTATCCTGTTGCATTTCTACTCTTCTCTAGAAGGTTTATCCTAACATAGTATTTAAATCTGCTTTGCAGCAGTGTAATTCCATAATTTCTTGTCCCAGCTGTTAGACACGGGGGGCAGATTATTGTCTCCCTATTTGCTGCATCTTATTCTGCATTTTTAGATAAAGAATTGAGATTCCTTTAGTCTGAACAAATACATTCAAATTTTCCCTGTGTTTCAAGTCACTGACCATGCTCCTTGCCCTTTGCTGCAGCACTGATAGCTGGACACTGGAGACTGCTGCAGAGAACAGTAGAACATTGACTCCAGGTATCTTGCAGGCTATGATCCACACACAGTCATGTTTGCTTTGTTCACAGCACCATCAAGCCCTTGGCTCAAGCCCAACTCATCATCAGCTATAATACTCTGCTACATGTTTTCCGTCAGAATTGGTATTAGTCCATATTCCTACACCCAGTACCAAAGTACTTGATTAGGTCTGCCTAAATACTGAACCTCCACTTCTCCTTTCTGCACAATATGATGACTTTTCCAAGTCACATCTTCAACCCTCCAGATTATTTTGATTTGATTTAAATCTAACAAACTCACAAGTTCTTTATAAATCTAGCTGTCCCTCTACTCTAGCACTTGAGTTGTTATTGAAAATATGAACCAGAACTACAGAATTATGTAAGTAGGAGAAAGCTGTTATTTCCTGAACTTCTCTCAACCTCCTTCCCTCCTCATTTCAAGTCCGTTTCCTTCCTCCCTCCCCAGGGTATCTACATAGAGCAGGCAAAGAATGAAAGGAGAACACAGGCTTCAGCCAGCCCAGCAGTCGGACGTGTAATGTAGCAGAGGTAAAGGTCAAAAGCAGCAACAGTAAGATAACAGGCTAGAGAATTATGATTCAAAAGTGAAACTATATAAGGCAGCAAGATCACACCTTGTTTGCAATTTTCCTGGAGTTTAAAAAAGTGTGACATTGCCATATCTAAATGGAACTGCACACAAAGCAAGCTACACCTTTGATCATGATATATTACCTTGTCTCTTGCAGGTCAGAATAAGATAGGAGAAATAACAGAATCTAATATTCCTACATCCACAGTAAAAGCCTTCTGGCTGAGCTCAGCCCATCCCAATGACACCCATCAGACACTCTACAGTGCCTTAGCACTATACAACGGTTCTAACTCTTTTCAAATGTTCTCCTTTTATTCTCAAACCCAGAAACTTTCAGCTTAATGGCTTAATTATGCACTAAGATAATGTAAATGCAATACTTTGGCTGCTGTAAAAAAAAAAAAAAATTTTGTCTGCTGACAGATTGTCTAAGTGTGAAGCAATTTGCAGTGAGGTAAATTCTGCCTTTTTCTGGATAGAGACAGAAATCTTGATAATATTCAGTTGTATTTGAGTCCTTTCAATTTTGTGGTACTGTCAAACACTGGTGCCCCCTTTCTAACTATGTCATGTCCTCTGTTTAAAACAATGCCAGAATCAAGGCCAAAGCCAGTAGCCTTTATGGAAGAGTTTAAAATAACATTTGTATTTATGGGAATAACTATCAAAAATGAAAACCCAATAAAATATGTCAAAATGGGAACTTTACACTTTAGAATATACAGTGAGTGCACAACTGGAAATCACCCACAGCTCAAGCTGTAGACAGATGCTATTGACTTTGACTCAGCAGCACAGAGTGAAAAAGAATCTCTAATTTTAAAGAAAAAAAAATCACAATGCTCCTTCGCCGTTAGGTATTCCAGTTTTAAGGTAATGTAGTCACATTAGTTGGCAGTTCAAGTATTTGAGCCTAACACTGGATGAAGAGAGGATCGCAGATGTGTAAGCCTCCAGAAACCTTTAAATAAAGGTTTAACTGCATTTTCTCTCAGTAGCTATCAAGGACAACAAAACATCTTTGCTATTTTAACACTATTTAATGCTGAGAAGTTTTTTTCCCCAACCCTAGTCAGGACTGACCTACTTAAATAGTCCCTGAAATATATAACATTATTTCCAGGTGCATTGTTTTCATTCATGGAGAATCTCTTCAAGTTCCCCAAGTGTATCAAGTGCTAAAATGCATCTGCAAAATCTCAGAGAAGGCAAACTTAGAAATCCATAGAAAAAAATGCACTTAGGATATAATTACAAAAGTGCTCAAGATCAGTAAAAAATTCAATAATATTTTTTTAATAATTTCGAAACTGGGAAGAAGGAAGATTTTTTTAGGTTTACAGACCAGAGAAGCATTTTTCATTTAGGTTAAAGAAAAGCAGATTTGTCCTGACACCTAACACTAGCAGTACAGGCAAAATATCTCAAGGCATCTCCTCCCTTTTCACATTAACTTTTTCACAGCAGTGCTAGGATAAAATAACGACAATCTCACATCCCTGCTGCCAGCTCTTATCCATTGTAGCAGAGCATTATAAGCATTTGGCAGACATCCAACCAGCTTGAACTGAAAATTATTTAGCTGAAAAATAAAGTAGGGATGTTTGCCAGTTTCTTTTTAAACCAAATCAATTCCCCAATCAGGTTCACCATTTTCTTGTGCAAGAGCTTGTGCTAGAATAGCAGTTGTTAACAGAAGGGTGAAGACTACATGGGTTGTGTTATTAGCCAACCTCTAGCTGCAGTCTCAGAACCCCCAAAAGACATGTTAGCATATTGTGAGCAGTAGGCTAGTGGGAGGGAGGACTCTGTCACTCAGTTCAAACCTGGTCTCACTCACACTAGCTGCACACCAATATACTGCTCTCAGTTTTCATCCCTGTGAGGGAAAAATCAAGACCAACAATTTAATGAAATGTCAGGTGAAGAATCAGCTAAATATGTCAAAATGTCAAAAAAGAAAAAAAAAAAATCTCCCAGAAGAGAAAGAATCAAGAGTTCACCAGAAATGGCATATGGCTGGTGATCATTATTAAAAAAAAATAAAAAGAAAAAAAGATAAAGAAATAAAAATGAGATAAAAGTTGTCTCCCACACCACAATTCAGTCAGATTTTTTCCTGGCTACCAGTCTGAAGTGATAAATTATATACATTACAAAAGATTCCAAAGATATGTATGATAGCCCCTCTAGTTCAGGTTTATTTACAACACTTTCAAAGATGTGGAAAATCAAGGAACCTCCCCTATAGTTGAACATCAATGTTATTGAATCAAAAATAGCAGCAATGACTCAACCACAAAGATCAAATCCAAATCTCTCCTCTTCTTAAATGACATTCTGCTATCGTTCTTTATTAACTTTTCTTTACATGTCATGTTTTCATTATCAATTCTATTCAGTGAGCATAATTCTGCAATTTATTTTGCAGTGTTTTCACTTATTTTCTTCCCTCGACCCTTAATCACAGTATTGTGTCTTTCTGAGAGAAACAAGCTTAATAACAAATGCTGGCATTGTACAGCACAGGCATGGAATTCAGATACCTAACAGGTTGTTGTATGATTAAAACAAAACAAAAAAAAAACCAAACACAAATCCAAGGTAGCCTTCTCTCTGCATAACCTTATTACAAGATATAACATATATAGAGAATGAAGTAAGAATTTTAATCTGCTACAGACATGATCTCTTCTAGATTATTAAAGAAATAAAACTAGATTTCAAGTACATAATCAAACTCTGAATTTTTATCATTTTATTATAAAAATGCCCTATTGATGTGTATCAGCTGAATTCTATTTCATATCATAACATTATCTTCATCAGAGAAGGATCTGTAAACTCAGGGAAAATAGTGTTACAGTTAAGGCTCTAGGAATGATGAGCTCAGAGTTCTGTTCTGAGCTGTGCAACCACTTGCATAAAGTTTAAATGCAAATCCCCTCACTCTGAACATCTGTTTCTGCTCTACAAAAATCAAAACACAGCTTTTGAGGATAGTCTTTTTAAACTGTAAGCCATTTGATGCAAGTTAAACAACCATTGATGTTATCAAAGTAGTAGAAATGTACCTCTTTTTTTTTTTTCTAACTACTGCTCTGGTCTCTGCGGGCTGATCCAAAAATACTCCGAGATTCACACTGGGATTCTGTCCACACCAAAAGAGATTCTTAGTAAATCTGTCCAAAAAACTTATTTCTCAACCTATGAATCTCTGAACCACAGAAGACAGCATGGAAATGCTGACATTTGTGTTTTCCCCAGTGTTTCCTTGTCAGGTAGCACCTCAAGCAGTTACTAACATGATCAGACTGTAGAACATGTTGAACATGCATTCAATAAATATAACCCACTGCTTTGTGATGGCTGCTAAATCTCCTTCACTTCTGCCCTAAGCCTTTCCATCCAACATTTAAGGTCCTTCCTAAACACTTTACAATTTAGCTACTTCTGTCCTCTGTCCATATTCCTCAGCTTACTTGTTCAACTATCTGTTTTCAGCTCCAAGGTTTCAGCTAACAAAAGATGTAGCCTTCAGGCATAATTGAAAGTTTAGATTATCACAAAATTCTTTTGCCTAAATAATACTGTGGCTCACTCTGAACCTATGGATTTTATTGCCAGTATCTCTCTTTAGTGTTGGTCATTTTTAACTTTTATAAGAACAAAAAGGAGCGTGTGAATACTCTCATAATCATCAAAGAGGGAACTGTTATGCCAAATACAAACACTACAATACAGTCTACAAATGAGATGAATTCACTGACCTCCCTATGTGCCTCTTAGGCCCAAGAAAGCAATTTTATTCCATTTGAGAAGAGGGAAAAATATACTTTAAAATATATAGCTGTTCTCAAGAATGCAGCATTCAGAAGTCATTTATGAAACAGCTTGTGCTGCTGATCTGGGACTACACAGATTAACAAAATTATGTCCACCTTCAAAGCACAAGAAAGTGTGCTTCCAAGTGTGCTACCAAGGGGAACATATCAAGCCAGACATATGTCTGACAAATCTTCCAAAGGCAGTCGTGTGAATGAATGCACATGTAATCAGATGGCATAAATATGACAGCAGAGAAAGTCATTCCAAAATTTCCTGACATCTAGTAAACCTAAATTATATCTTCTTCCACAGGTCAGAACAGGATCTGGAAATTTTGATGTCTGGATCCACATATCCAATATCTTATGACAGGGCCAGGGAGAAATCTCTAAGTCAAACTTCCAAGATCAACTCATCTTCTATCTTTCCTTCTGTCTCTCTTTTCCTTAGCCTGAGAGAACAAAGGCCCAGTACTAAACCATTTACAATGCTGCATTAGAATTATAAAAGAGCAGATTGCCAGACAGTCTTGGTAAAAAAAAAAAAAAACAATGTGAAAGTGATCTACACGGAGCATATTGTTAAAAATCAGCTGTCCTGCACTTGTTCACACAGAAATAACTACATCATATGAAAAAGTAGGCAAGCAAATTCCAGAAAAATATGCTTAAAATATTTGTACAATATTTGTAGAAAGGGGGAGGGGGGACCCTGTTAAATTGTCTGCTGTGAATTGCTCCCCAGTTTCAGCACTGCATTATGTTCTACTATTTGAGCAGAAGAGATAATTAGACTTACAAAGTAATTTATACATACTCAGTAACCTTGTACTAATCTACAAGGTCTAGAAATCCAGCTGAGATCTCACAACAGGACTGGTATGAATATGGGAAATATTTAATGACTATAATGAATAGCTATACATTTAGGGATAAGCGGACAGTGACACTTTAGGAATTTGCTTCCAATTGTGCAACAAATTATATATACAACAAGTATCTATAGAACCACATACCTTTCTCTCATTCCTCATAAAAATACTTAATATAATAAAATCAATTTCCTAAACAGCTTATGTTCTTCACAAAGCATTGTCCACAATTCTGTTTTTAAAAACCATTTCAAGAAGACCTAGTTTGTTCATCCAGATACACGTGGAAACAGAAGTGACATATTTTGCAAAATAATCTGTCTCAACTAGGTAACCTGATTCAAAATTTTTTCTTTTTTTTAGAAATAGCAACAAAAAACACTTTATTGCACCCCAGCATATGCTCCTATGGACAATAAAATCGAGTGAAGTGTTTTAAATCCAATGTTTTCATAGAAGAAAATAAATGTAACTGAAGTCTAGAAGAAAACTCTTAAATTTTGAAGCAAGTAAACTGAAAAATACATTCCATTAACAAAATTAATATCATTTTTTGATCACTCAAGAAGTTATATTTCCTTTTTCTCCTCTGCATGATATAGTTTAAACACTGGTTTCCAGCTTCCTTATGCTTAGTTTAACTACTTCATTAGGAATACTTCCAATCCATTTTATTCAGACCTGAAGTTTTGATGTGGGATTTTGTGTTGGTTTGGTTGGTTGGGTTTTTTAATTTAAAGCAGCAAAGGACTAAACAAAAAAAAATTGTTTTCACACATCTACTTACTAGTACAAGAGTTTCAATTTGAGCTGCTGTGCCTCAGAGGCCAGGAACCCTGCTTGCAGCTCTGCAAACATATGCTCTTCCACAACCCTGCACACAAGCTTCCACAGCCCACCTTCCCTCCTGCTTAGGTGAAGAGGAGGGAGAGACATTACTTTCTCCAGGGTGGGCACACTGAAAAATAAGCTTCAATAAGAAAGTGAAAATGTTCATTTCCGACATCAGTAATCAAGCCCCTCTTTTTCAGGGTTTTTTCAACATTTAAACTGTTGTATAAATTCTAGTCTAACTCACAAAAATCATTTAGATTGATTAAAATTACATAGCTGGGGAAATTATTTGCTGGGGGGAAGTAAAATATAAAAAAATAACAGATCTTCTCTGGAAAGAATAGCTCTTCATTCTCTTTCTGGCTATGCCACATGCTTGTTTGTCTGCTTAGTTAAGTTATTTAAATTCTCTTTGCTTGACTACCCTTATTGTTCAGATGCTGATGATAATGATCCCTGCCTCTAAGGGTGTTTCAAAGCTTCATCACTAATATTAAAGGTTTGAGACTCCTATATGGAAGACATAATGGAAATGCAAAGAATAAGATTTTGCACTGAGCAGCACAAATGTATTTTCTCCCTTGAATATGAGAAACATTGGGAAAAATCAAATATAGAGAGCCAGGTCTAACTCCAGTAAAATAGAAACTGAGAAAAATCTACACTCTAAATAGTTCAATACTGTAAGGAGTATTGCTAGGTTTAATAAGCATTAATTAATTTACTGTTGAAATTTTGCTGCTGTCCAAACCCATAATTCCATCAAATTTCTAACTCCTGAACATAGAGATTGAAAACTTATGTATTATGATACCTTAACATTTAGTGGCAAAAACCTGCAATCTCATTTTTAATTATTTCAAATGAAAATTTAATTTAGATTTAATTAGAAATACGCATGATGAGTGATCACTATAAACTTGTTAACAGAGGCCTCATCGAGCAGCTCTACCATCAGACCATGCAAAAAAGAGTAATCATGATGTTGTGCAGAGCACTTTGAATAGCTTTTAAGAAGTCGCTCAAACTACAGACATTGATGCTTCCTTTTTTCAAAATAATCGCCAACAGATGACATTTTTTTCCCCAAAGCTTAACCTAACCATTCTGGTGGAGTGGATGGAGCCCTTGACTAACCACATTTCTCATGTAAATTCATGAGTTAATAGCCTGACTTCCATCTCTAAAGGCACTAGATCCTCTCTGCAAATGGTAATCTGGGAAGGCAGCAGGAATGAGGAGGAGGGCTCACACATTAGCAGTACGATTGAGCTGATGCAGGTGGTTGTAACCTATTGCAGATGTAGGTATAAATTGCTAACATCTCTCACAGGACCATAGCTTTAAGTATGTATGTAGAATACCCTGTGTACAAATTTTGAAGCCACCATGACTTCCTCAGAGGAAGCATCATTTAGGGAAGTGAATGGTGAAATTTTTTCTTTCATCTGGAGGAAAGGTTTCCAAAGGAAAAGAGTGATGAGATGCTTGTTTATCATTTTGAAATGAGCTGCTAGAAAAGAAAAGAAATTTTGAAACTTTTCCATCCGTGAAAGAGTAGAGACATGGTGGCCTTCTATTTTCATCACTGAACAAACCAATGGCATGAAAACAGTAAGGGATCTTCATCATATACTGAGATCTGTGATACAGGAGAAGGAGAAGGCTCTCTTGCCCACAGCATAAAATAGGAGAAAGCTGGTGAGTTCTTCAAGGGTCTATTTAAAATGCCATCCATTTAAATTGCAACTGTTTACTTCTAGCTTGAATGTAGCAGACTTGATAAGCTTCATAACTTACACTCAGAAAAAAAAGCCACCCATTGCTTCAGTCTGATTTCAGTAAAGAATTTGGGCAGACTGCAAACATATGTACATCCTAGTGTGGCTGTGGGAATCACTACAGATGCCTTTAATACTCCAAATGCTATATGGGGAAGAAGATGCTCTGCTAGGCTGGAAGCAGAGATATTTTACTCAGTTGTTTCTGATTTAGAGGTGTCACAGTCCTACAAGAAAGATTACCAAATCTCCCATTTGGATTTTCCTTGTACCCTCTGAGTGTTTCCCACCAAGTTTTCCAGACATTATCCTAGATGCACAAAGACTAAATATGTTTGGTTCTTTTCTAGGCCAGGGACCCTCTGCAGTATCACTGGGTAAAGCTTGGATCTGACGCCCTAGCAATGCAAGTTGTTCAACAGTTAACAAATATATTGGTATTTAATCCACCAAATATCATAAACACTAGTGCAAACATTTTAATAAGCTACTGCGTAGTCATTAAATATTGAAATCTGTTCTTAATTAAGTGCTTTGTTTGACATAAAAATCCTCATTCTCAATGCAAGATTTAGCCGTGTTCTAACACAAGGGCAGCAGCATGACATGATGTGTTAGACCATCTGTGTTTACAATCATTGGCTTTCCTAATGTATATATGGAAATGAGGTCAAGCCTGAAACAGGTTGCTTTAGTTAGAAAATACTAGGCTGTTACTAGACCTCCAAATCCACGACATTCATGGGTCTGACCAAGTACAGAAGTGAACTGCTCCATTGAAATAGCATGTCTTTGAAAAAGATGCAGTGCTGTAGATTTACATAATTTTTTTAATATTTTTTTTTACAAGTACCAATGACAATTTGTATGCTGAATATTAGAGGAAAACTATAGGCATGTTTTGAAGATTTTATAAAATCTTTTCTTTCGGTCTACAGAGCTTGTACCTTCAAAGATAATGTAGGTGAGGCACAATTTCACTTAAAAATTACATCTTTCAGACTCATCCAACTTTTAAGTACCTTTTTACTACTATTGTTTCTAAACACAAGGATAATTACTGGCAAATTAATAGAAGATGACATACAGCTATGCAGTCATTACCAAAAAGAATTATACCATCAAAAGTCTTACCTTGCATTAGCAAAGATATCACTTGCTATTGAAAGAGGCCAAACCTATGGATGAGGGAGAGGATTGGCATGGGAAGAGTGAAGGCAAAGACATCACAGCACTGTGGAGATGTTCACTCTTAAGACCTACAACAAAACAAAGCCACTCCTTGTGAGAACTGCAGCCACAACTACAGCAAAGCTGTGCAAATGTGTACAGAGAGCAGGAGCACTCTTAGTTTGCCTCATAGCTAACATACGCTGGCAAAAATTGTACAATCTGATAGATTACTTCCTGCAAACATACATATGTCTGCTACCTCCTCCATACTCTATAGTACATAATATCCTGTATTAAGGATAATAAAATTTTTCTCCAAGAATAACCAATGAAATTCAGAGGTTAGTTTTAAGTGCTTACAAGAAACAAATCCCTACACTCTCAAATAGTTAATTTCATCCTGGGTAAAACACGCCAGCACTAGGCTTGTGAATTTCAACACAAGAATATATGGAAGCAGGCAACTCTTTCCTCACAATGTTTGGTGGTTTTCTAAAAATCAATAGTGCCTGTAGCCTTGTGATAACTTGGCATTCTTTTAGAAAAAAAATCATACCTCTGGCTTTCAAAGTTTTAGAAGAAAATTCAAAAAAACTATAAGCTATATGGGTTCCTACAGCAAGATGGTAAATAAAATTTAAAGAAAGAAACATAAATGTATTTAGACTCTCTAGTTATAATGGGCTTCAATTTCTATCACTAGAGATGACAGAGCACTAACTTCTATAAATGTACGAAAGGTTGGGGTTCCCAGGATGGTGAAGTGTTATCAACTCTGACTCATAGTATTATAATGAGCAAAAGCTGCATTAAATCAAGGTAAGAATATCTAAAAAAAATTAATGCTAAAATGTGGAAGATTCAGACAATCTCAGGCACTATTTCTTTTCTTCTTCCTATGCCTTTGATCTAGAGAGAGGCAATAAAAGCAATATGAGCTATGAATGGAAAACCATATAAAAAGGGGGGCATCAGAGGCCCATTAAACACAATCAGTTACAGGGAATGAAGGACAATACGTGAGCAAAGAAAAAATAACTGCAATTTTAGATGTTTAATCATTACTTTTTTGGGTTTTTTTAACAATTTCAGGCTAGTTCCTTTAGAGCAACTGTGGTTTCCTAGAATATTTTTGACCTTTTATGGATGTTAATATACATTCTGTGTCAATGTGCTTTAATACCACAGAGACTTTTACCAAGCAGTTTCTAGCCTATCAAATATTTCTTCTAAGTTAGTCATTACAAAATTTTTTCCACATTGCTTTGTGTTTAACTTCTGATTGTCAAAGATAAATGAGCAAGTACTTGACAACAGATCCTCAAAGTATTGTTTTAAAGTGACCAAGCAAGGACAAATTTGCTTAACTGACAGCACAATGGATCAAAATAACCCTTTAAATTGCAACAAGCACCTTATCTCCCCCACTCTGCACCTATTCTGATCTGGAAGGAGTACTATGAGAGATCAGACAAATAAAGCAACGTATACACTTTTAAATCAGAGATAGAAAACACGAGAAGTTCACCTCTCCTCACATGGGACAAATGCTATTTCTGTCACTATTAAGGTGAGGTACTATAGCCCAAAAAGGAATACTTAAAGCCATTGAGGAATATTGTGTTTGTTCACTTAAGAAATTCTTCTCTTTCAAACACTTCTCCACTGTGAAACAGAAAAAATCTGTTTTGAAATTTACAGCAAACTATTGAAGTGATCTGTTTCAACATTTTCTTCTACATTTTTACATAGTTTTTTTCTACTTTGTACTATTTCTAACATTTGATGTAAAAAGACAGTTAAAACCAAATTTTTAATAATGAACCCAAGTAAGTGTACATTGTTTTCATACAGTTTTTCTATTAGGACAGTTTTGGCAAGCAACAGTATTTTTTGACAAGCTGGTGTCTTAAAAAACAAACAAACAAAAAAAAAAAACCTAACCCAAACCATCTAGAAAATATCTTACTGTGGAAAAAGCAAGAATGTTCCAGCAAAAAACAGAATAAAAATTGGTTTGTTTAGAAGGACTTTTATCCAAAAATCTTGGCTACACTCACTAGACAAGATACCCTGCAATATTTAGTGTAACCAAAGCTATCACTTGTATGCAATACTCCTAGCTTTATGGAATCGTATAATCTGCAAATATAATTTGCAGATTTTCCTAATACCAGTACATATTCAAGGGGTAATTAAACTAGTCAAAAAAAAAACCCATGCCTCCTCTAGCTGTTATTTTATATCACCATTATTCCCTTCCTATCAAGGCTCAGTAATGTCATATGGCATACATATTATTGGTTTTTTTTCTATATTGTAAGTAGAGGTCTGAAGCAGCTGTATTTGTCCAAATCTACGACATCTATATGTGAGCATGAGAAATCAAGCATGGTTATAAGAGAATTATGAAACTTACATACCTGAAAGGAATTAATAGAGGAGGTAAATAGATGTGAATCTGATGTGGAACTGACTTTGCAGATCTGAAAAAAAAAAAAACCAAAAACCCAAGTTGTTGAGATTCATATCTCTCATCTATATTTTTTCATTAAAAAAAACCCAAAAAACCCAAAACAAATAGAATAGATAAATAAATAAATGCAAGCATGCAGACAGATAATAAACTGACTGCTATAAGCACTGACCTGTGGGAAAGGATGTAAGCCATGCTAGGAACTATACATCTTTTCTTTAAAGAATACAGTATGTAAAATGGAGCCACTGATAAAATGTTAATTTCTGGAAAGAGTAAAAGCACTAAAATTGTACTCTTAATTGTTCATTTTCATACATACCTTTAATTACAATGGGGCTTAGACTACTTACTGGTTTCTGTTGGATATGACTAGTCTGGGAATTCCCAAGGATTGTCTGAATAACAATATTCAATTCAATACTCAAATTATGTTCAGCAGAGCGTAAAGCACATAGCTGTTACTTATTTCTGGACTATCATAACCACAATAGAAGGATCAGTGGGAGCACATCATTCATACACTAATAAATAGAAATCGAAGCAGAAACTGCTGAAATGAAATCAGGAGTTAAAAGCCACTTGTTGTTATTCCCTGTACTCTATAGCATGACTCATTTATATAATAGACATAGTTAATTTCAGACATCCCAGGTATAAGGTGGCTATCAAACCATGCTCACTCCAAGTACTAAATTATACTATAAGATGCCCTAGTACTTTCAATAGCACCATTAGTTGAATAAATGCTGCATAATACAAGCATTAGTATTCAAATCTGCCCATAATTTCCAAAATGAAATGTGATCACTTCAAATACTTACTTGAAGCAAAAGGTATTATGGTTAGCTATTAGTATTACTAACACAATCATTGTATGCATACACAGACCATCATACAAAAAAAAGAAGTATAAGTACACTATGAATCTTTAATTTATTTGTTCTAAACTGCTTTTTTAAATTCTCATTCAAAAAACAACTTCCAAATTCTTAGGCAAAGACATTTGGAGCTACCATTTCAATACTTTGAAAAGCGGAGATGCACATCCAGACTGAACTTTTATGTAGTGATGCTAATGAGAGTGTTGTCACAAATCTTAAATACACTGTCACACAAGCATTCTTAGGAATGATTGCGTTCTTAGGGACTGAAACTCTAGCTGCAGCAGTACACTGCTCATGCCTGAGCTCGAAGATTGCTTCGTTATTCCTCCCCTGAGAGTTCGATGGATTTGGTTCAAGCACCATTGAATGTGATGCTGTATTAATTGCCCTGGAGGGTAGCAAGGCCTTTGAACTGTGGCTGTGAGTGATATTTTGCTATAAGACATGTGTCAGCACTTGGCTGGTTAACTCTAAGGCTGGGTTGTACAGCATGCTGGGACCAAGTATCTGGAAAACTACTTTGCATCCTAATCTTACATCTGTTTTCCATCATGCTGTGAGATTGACTGGCCATTCTATCAGAGAAACATCATTCTGAAATAGACAGTCTAAGTAAAAATATTGTACTGTCAAAGAATATTAAGGATATG
The DNA here is from genome assembly GCA_013399135.1 of Heliornis fulica. NCBI lineage: Eukaryota > Metazoa > Chordata > Aves > Gruiformes > Heliornithidae > Heliornis > Heliornis fulica. The sequence goes on from VXBZ01009229.1 coordinate 252,684, forward strand.
CCATCATCTCTCATAGTTCATAAAACCAGCTGGCAGACAGAGGCACCAAAGTAATATAGTGGTTGATGTGCTATCCTTTTCCCTTTAGAGGAACAGTCTGTGCCCAACTTGGTACAATAGAAACTAAAGTTAAAACAGTTCCACAGTCCCTCTTCACTCTGTATCCGTGAGTATCAATTTTCTCTAGATGCAACTGCAGGCAGAACCCCTATCACAATCATATATCACATTCCATTAACATTGGTATGAAGATAGCAGCAAGAGGTCACAGCCGAGCTTCAGGAGTTACAACGCTCACCTGACCATTAGACTTCTGTTCATTTCTGTTCTCCCATAAGAGCTCCAATGTCTATCTTCCTTTCCTATGAAGAGGAGCAAGCTACAACACCACACTGTGTCCTGCCTCCCCACTCCTGCCTGGAGCCACACCACTGTGCATTATGAAGCACAGGAAGCACTGCTTCTGCAGCTGAGACCATAGGGGTATCCACCTGCTGTTGAAAAACCTGGGTTCCAATTATTAGTCTGAAAGCAGTTTCTGGTTTATGTGAAATAATTTAGATGTAACTCAGAGCTGGCAATACCTTTGTATGGAAGGGATCATTGAGGATGTCTCTTGTGTGGTCCCTAATCCTGGACAATTAGTTACATGTTGCAAACACAGCAAGCTCCTTAGGGGACATAGGAAGAGAAATGCTTTGAAAGGAGCTCCTGGTCTTCCTTAAGGACAAGAGGTTTCCAAGATGCTAAAATCTGGGAGGAGCAAGGCAGTTACGGTCATGCACAAGAGCAGGAATTGCAGGAGCCTGTGGGATTTCAGTGAAGCAGAATCATCTCCATGGCTAGAGGCATGTATGGATGATAAGGGGAGTTAAGCTAAATTGTGGACCTAGTGAGGATTAAGATGTCAAGTTCCTCTTTCAGTGCCTAGTTTTTTTTTTCCTATTTTGCTGCCTTTTTTCCTTCCTTCTTGCTTTCATCCAGCTTTTCCTTTCCATTCCCTTTACTACCCTTTTTTTTTTTAGTATAATAGGAATTATCTGACAAAGCAGATAACTAAACTTCCCAGCATTGAAAAACAAAAGCTACCTCTCTTTCCAAAGCAGATTAGCTACAACTTCTGTTTTCCTTGGTAATAACATTTAGTAGTAGACATTAACCTCTTTGGTTGTACATGTGCACAAAAATATGGATAGAGTCTTCTCTGCAAAGAGAAAATACCCCATAGGCACTTATAGCTGATGATTAAAAAGTTAAATAAAGCGTCTTAAAGCTCATACTCATCTACTTTGCTGGACACAAGTGCAATTATTGACCCTGATGGAAAAAAAAAACACAAACAAACATTAAAGCTAATGCTCACAGCAAAGGAGATAATCATCTCCCAAACAGGAGCAAGGGGTTCATTCATACCACAGGATACCCAGTGCCACTTCCTCCCCTGGCCCAGACCCCTGACTGGTGCAATTACCATATATTACAATTCAGCTGTTGACTGTACACCTGTAAACATAAGGGGTACTTTATCATATGCTAAGAAGTCAATTTGTATTTAGTTTCAAAGGACAAAGAGCTACCTAGAAGCCTCTAAATCTGAACTGTCAAACAAGAAAGTTTTTGCACTAAGTAGCAGTACAGTTTTCAGGCATTTATCAAGATAGCCCATCAGATTGACACTTGACATGTAAATTTTATAGTAAATCTGACAGCTCAAATATTAATGCATTCACCTAGTTCTATCTCACACAGTTACTACTGCAATAGACTTTTTGAAAGCATCCTTGATATCCATTTCAAATCAGGATGATTTTTCAAGTTGACATCATATCAACACAGTTTATTAAAGAACTAGATATTTGAAGAGATCTGTCTGTGGTTTTTAAATTAATTACCCATGCAAGTGACAAGTAATATTTTTTATTAATATCAGTTTTTAATCAGCAAAATAAAAAAAATCCTCAACACAGAATATCTTTGATCATTTCAATTGAAAGCATTGCCATGCCTCTAGGCCAAGGGTTTGCACTAAACTGTTCCTTCTCTTGCAGTTGCTTGCTTTGCAGGATGTTTTCTCCTCTAAATAACCCAATATCCAAAGAAGCAGTTAGTTTAGTCTTCCAAAACCAAGTCAAACACTTCTGGCCATCCAAAAGAAACAGATCTGCTGTACCACAAACAGTGGAATAGGCACTTTCAAAGCACTGGAGCTATTTACAGCTTTGTGTGCTGTAAACTGGGAACTGCAACAACAGAAATCTCAGCATCATTCTGGGTGCTGAGCAACTTCAATTCTTGCTGAGATCTGCAAGACCTCCTTGCATTTTGCAACACTGGCCTGAGGAGCTACAAGCTGTTTTGTAAGGTGGGATTTCTGGGCTGTATGCACACGGTCTAGTGTCTGTGTTCTGCTTATACTAGCAAGAGGCCTTTGTATACATGTGAGTTTAATGTTCCTTAGGAAGAATGGAAACAATACTAGCCTTAAAATGTTTTGTAAATAGCAAATTGTAGGCTGAGGGCAGATAGAAAATGTAAAACGTTGCTATTCTACTGAATGACTCCAGCCTTCTTTAAGAATAGTCTGTCATCAGAGTGCATTTTAACACCTACCTTGAATTCATTCTTTCCTTTTTGAATACAAAGAATCATTATTCAGTTATCATTGGAGCAATGCAATGACAAATAATAATAACTTCTGAATTGTTTATTTAATTGTGTGACCTTTATTTTCAAGTTTCCTGTATATTAATTTCAAGTCTATGATTCATTTCATATCCTGACCAGCCTTATTTAAAAAAAAAATGCCTTCAGTTTTAGAAATAATCTCTCAGTCCTCTGCGTTATTTACCAAATCATTCCATCTGTTCCTTAAGAGAACCCATTCAAAAGAAAAAATAATTAGTAGAAATAAGAAAAATAATTTCTTGACAATCCCATTTTATTTACTCTAACAATAATTGGAAGAAACATAAAGATAATTGTATTCTACATGTAGAATACAATATTTTAGGTAATTATTACAACTTTGAGGCTATGTTCTAATGCCAGGACAGTGAAATACAACAGAAACAGACTTCAGGAATGCTGAACTGCAAACTGACAACCACAGATGAAGGTCTGGCATATTAGTGTGATCCAGCTCAATACAAGCACATGTCGTGATGTACAGTAGCACCAAGGCACTAAATTTACCAGAATACATGGGGCCAAAAAACTGAATGGTACTATAATTATGGCATGAGATCATTTGTTGCCTATGTAACAACCTCACCGTGCTCAATTAAAAAAGATATATTGGAACTTTCAGATAGCACTTTTCTCAGGGAGAAGGATATAATTCTCATTATTTTTCCATTTTAAAACATATTCTAGAACTAAATATTTGTTGCTCTAACAAATACAGTAAATATATTCACAAAACAATTTTAATTTTGATCTTCAGATCAAAAGCTTCTCACATTCCAAAGCTAAGATTTCAGCGTAGCTAGGCTCCAAATATTATATCTACTGCTTACCTTCCCTCATATCTTAACCCTGTTTCCTTAAGCCTGTTTACTAGCCCATTTTTTTGCATAAGTTTTCTTTATCTTCTTCAAGAAATATGGGTATTTATCTGGCAGGACCAAAACAACTGTGAGTTTTCATTCCAGTTGATTCAGACAGTTTAATCTCTCAGAGGAAGAGATGCTGGTGGCAAAATTTATCTCTTCCCCCTGTACCATTACTGAAAACGGGGAAATCTTTCCACCTCTTCACAGTTATGGTTGACTTCCCCCTTCACTCCATGGCCATGGGGAAAGGCACTGCCTTCCTGTGTCGGCAGACGATATGTCTGAAAGAAGGGGAAGTAACTGCCAACTGCAGAGAAGATGCAGGCTGTGCCCAGGAGACAGAGAAAGGAGGTAATGGCAGAAAACCCAAATATCAGCCAAGAAAATAAAATATGGCCATACTTGTCTTTCTAAAAATGGCAACAATGATAAAGGCCCCCGTGGTTTTTATTTTGAAGAACACAATACCTCAGATAGATATAAATAGAAAATAATTAACATGTAATAAAAACTGCTAGCAAGAATTATATAATACACCTTAAGTTATTTGGCTGGATTAGCAGATAGTAGTAGAATTGTTCCCAAGAAAAAATACTGCCCCAGTCTTTCTGCTGACATGGTATAAACTCTGATGACAATGTCCTAATCCTTGAAAAATTACTCCTTTGGATTCAACACCAGCACTTGGAAAAGCTGATCTGTGTGTTACTACCTCATCCCAGATGGTCAAGCTATGACCAGTGAAACATTTTACCCCGGCTGTAAATCCTCTTTTTAAAGAGGTTAAAAAAAATCATCCCAAATTTCAAGTTTTGTGCTATTTATTGTGTGTACTTCAAGCTTGCAGAGAAGCAGCTCCAGATTTTGGGCTAAAGATTCCCAACAGTCTCCAGAAAGTGAAATGACAAGAATACTTGAAGCCCATCCTGTCCTACACCTTTCTCTACACTGAATGTCACAGGTGATTGACCCCATACTCATTTCTCTGCATTTAGAAAATAAACACATTAAGTAATTGTAACACTGAAGCAAATATAATTGCTCAGATTTTTCTCATGCTTTATCGTGATTATTTTTTAGTGCCTATCACTTAGTAATAAACAACTTTTTTATATACCCAACAAAGCACCGTATCTTTTCCTGTTTGAGATGGTACACAAGAGTATTTAGAAACATTTCACAGGCAGTTACTGCCATTTTCATCTCAACCCCTGTATATTCTGGTAGAAACACCACTACTTATTCTTTCCAGAATACCTTCTGCTTTTACCTGCACATTTCAGATAACTCCAAGCAAATTCAGCAAAATACTCAAGCATGTAACTTACAAGTCAGTCATGAGGGCTTTTGTATGTCTCTTCGGGTATCAGGGTAGAGCAGAAAGAAGTGATGGATGATGCTATTCATGAACTGGCCCAACAGAATTTGAGAAATTATGAGATCAACCACTTCACAAATGGATGATCTCTTGAAGATGGAGAGATGATGTAGGTGATTTTGAAATTTGAAGGGGTTTTTGGTAGCTACACAAACACAAGAAATTATAAAGTCTAGCTCCTTTTTTGCTGCTTGTTGTTCTTGTTGCTTTCAGCCTGAAGCAAATACAAGAAAAAGAACACTTTTCCCTAACAGAAGCAGAAATCTCACAGGGGACTTCATTTCACAGAGCTCCTAGACTGTGACTGAGTGTTATTCAAAGTCTCAAGATTTACGTATAGAAATTGTTTTAAAAGCTAATCAAGTCATGGAAATAAGAATGTTAGTTAATGGATTGGTCGTGCCAGAAGAATCCTGTACATTTTATTTGTGACTTATAAAATCATGTAGACACTCTTTGAATTCAAGGTATATTAAATTAGTTCATCACGAGTATCTGTGGATTCACCATATATAAACTGGCCTCTAGTTAAAGGATAGGGGTTCCTATTTTCAGACCAAATACTACCTTTTCAGTAGAAATATCTATGAAATAAGAAATTATACTGAATTTACCTTCAGTGATGCATGTTAAAGTAGGTCTATACTGTATACTGTGAACAAATGCAAGCTTGCCTCACCTGTGCTGCAAGCCAACCAAAATCCAGAAAGTCATAAATTAGCCACTGATTAGGTACAATTAGTAGAGCCTGACTACTTTGCTTAATATATTAATTTGTCTGATCTATTCCACTATATAAGTACTTGGTCTGGAACTGACTCACGTCCCATAGAATATAAATAGGGGCAGAAAAAGTGCCATGTTATATATTTCACATAGACAACACACAATGACAGTTTTCTAGAAAGCTGCAGGGAATACCAAGTTAGGAAACTTGACTGCAATATAAGAAAAAAATAGGGAAAATAATATCTGGGAAGGTGCTCACTCTTTTATCAATTAATATGATATCAGATATGATTGTTTAACTACTAATGATGAGATATTCAAAGATAACTATTCCTTCCAAAGAAATAAAATGCAGTTCACTAAGATAATGAATCAGTAAAAGTTTTGCAGTCAACTCCACAGCTTAGATACAACATTGTTCACAATGTCCTAAAAAAACAAAAAACCAAAACCAAACCCAGACTTGTGTTCCCTGAGATAACAGGTACAAATATCTGGGTCTAGGAAATATGTTGAGGCAAATACACAGTTCATTCTAGGAGGATCTAAGAGTAGGATTGGTTCTTGAGATGGGAAGAGAAAATATTTTTTAAATACCATCTTTTCTGAGTTTGGAACACTTTATGTGGAAGTTGTGGTGTCCTTCACTTTGACTTTCTCTTACCAAAAGTACATTACTTATGATCAAATGTCAGATTGACATGACTGAGTTGTACTGATCTGCCAATATTTCCAGCTTTTCTGATCTGATAAGATGTTCATTTCGAACATACTTTATTTTCTTTGATAAAGATGAAGGTCTCAATGTCCTTCTACCACGTTATTTAAGATTGAACATGCCCATGAATACTGAAATATTGTTTCACTTTAATGACTGTACTGTTCATAAGATACAAAGCAGATATCACATTTTAAAAATAAGGATGTTACTTATTTGGTGATTTTTATTTAATTTTATTAACCTCATCCCAGTTTCAAAATGAGAATGAAAATATATAACCTTCTACTATTTCACTTTGCTTTTGTTTAAAATACTGTCACATCATTAGTTGGTTTGCAAACATATATGATAATAATGATGAAGGATTTTGACATTTCAAATTATCAACCTACCTGCTAAAACACTAGAACAAAATTTCACCTAAGTTCAAGTCTTCACTCAAAGGGAAACTCTGTTTCCTTAGCTAAGGGGAGAAATACAGTGACTTTCACTCATCTTTCCATCCAGTTTTAGTGTACAAAAGAGCATACTTCCCTCAGTAGGGAAAGTGATAAAGCAGCACATCCTGGAGAAGAGAACCTACAAGTTTCTGAAGAAAAAAAAGTTATCCCTGAAAATCTTGAAATAAAACCTCTGGGAAATAGATGCCTACAGACTGTGTGGTTTTGTTCATAACAGAAAAAAAAAACAGGAAGATAAGTAATCTTAATAAAGACAGCTTTAGAAAGCTACCAGCTTCCTCAGGCATATTTCCAGCTGGTGCACATCAGAACTCCACTGAAGTCAATCAAAGGCAACAAGTGTGCCAGCAGAAACTTCATACTTAGGTACGAGGTTGTGATCAGGTTTCACCCTGCGATTGTCATGAATGCTTTGAATTCACCAGGAAGTCTTCAGATCACAGCTTACTTGATATTCAAAATGCAGCAGTATACATGTTGAATTTATAAGAGGACTTATACAGGACTGTCAGGAACTGCAAATCAGCTGTTCTCTGAGTAATTTTTACAACTCTACAGTATGAACAGCATCACAGTTCCTCTCTTAGCAGGAAGCAATCAACAGCGAGAGAGAAAAGCCGTGAAACATTTTAATCAATAGCATCAGGTCTAATAATTAGTGTTGACTGCTTATTCTAAGTTTCTGAAGACAGGTGATATAATTTTCTGTGTCTTAGAAAAGGCTGAACATGCAGGTGTTTAGCAAATATCAGTACTCTTTATTAAATTAATTCAAAATACTTTTTACCTTTTAAATATGTGAATGTAGCCCAACAGCATTATATTTCCAGTATATAATATGTATACTAAAATATAACAAATATTTACAGTGAAAGCTCCTTCAATTAAATTATTAATTTTCAGAGGCATTTGTATTTTCTGCACAAGCATATTGATCTTGAATTAACATAATCCCAACCACACAAAGTATTTTCAGCTTTCCTTTCAAAATGTCTTTACAATGACTATTTCAATTGAACCCAGAAAAAAAAATTAGGTATATATTTTAGGGAAATATTTTCTTGTGTCTTTTTTTACATTAAGAATGTAAACAAGTCCTACATACCAGGATTTAAGAAAAATACAAATTCCACATTTTGCTGGCTTAAATGCATTTATTACTGTAACATATATAGAAGCAACTTATATATAAAAAAATGATTTCTTCATACTATAGACAAAGGCAGGTGTTTTCTCAATTTCATTGTTGCTTTAAAAAAATTTAAAGTGCTAAGCCTCTGCTGGCAGAAAACTGGTTATATTCTTTACATACGTAAGGACTCAAAAAGTGTGCTGCTTCACATAATGAAGTAAAATTTCAAGGACTCGAATCTAATATTAATCTGCAATTCTATCAGAGATTAATTCCTATGTAATTAGCTACATAAAATGCAAATGTGATTTCTCAATGCTATCAAAAGCTTTTTGAAATTACATTTTTCTGAAAACATTGGAAAACCAGAAATGCCCCTTCAAACATTACGCAGCACCAAATTTGACACCTACCTAGCAAAGTCTTGTGAAACCTCTGTTTCTTACATAAGATGCCCTATATAACAGATAAAATTATGAATACACAGCATGACTAATACAGCTCCTCCCCCCAACTCCTGCTAGGTAAGCCAAGACATATAAAGGAAGCACGTCTGATAGAATGGCGGAATTCATAACCCCCCTCAGTGTCAAGAAATTATCAGAAATATCTACCACAGGGAACTACACAGATAATGAAAACAAAAATGATCTGAACCTCAAGGATAATGATAGCTCAATGTCTAATTACCCGAGATGAATTTTTGATGACACCTCCTCCGGCCAATTAGTTTACTAGTCACCAAAGAGTGCTTTTGGCAGGGAGGACTAAGCAGAAGGCTGGAAAAATAACAGAAAATCAGACTGAAAATGCTGGAGCCAGAAGGGCCCCGATTCTTCATCCACTTCTCTCAGCAGCAGAAGCAGGCCCTGTGAGAGCCAGGAGAGTCAGCTTTAAACCAAAGTGAGAGAGAAGAGGACCAGCAGACCTGGGAAGCCTCCAATAGCATGCAGAGCAAGTATTACCACCCCCACAAAACCGAGTTTACAGCTGAGTGCTGCAACCACTCCCCATGACCCACACACAGCTGCTCAGCCTGCTCTGTCATTCATCACCTTGACAGACAGACTCTCTCAGCAAGGAGTGTGGTACAACACCCAGAGAGCCCATCATTCTCTGTGTGCACCTTTAGAAACTGCGTGTGTCCCTGACATGGCCTTCAGGGCTTTGTTTAGCACGTGACGCTGTGCATGTTCCTCTCACATGACCTGTGTCACTGGTCTCAGATTTTGGCCATAAAAATGTAACAGGATGTCACTTTTGTTGCTGGTCAGTAGTAAAATAAAAAGCAGCTATAAAAAAAAGTAAAAAGTAGGCATATGGAAGACCCGGTACAGTACAGATATGAAAATCCACATAGCTCCATTGAACTCCTCTAACAATCCCAAATGCCAGCACCAACTTCAACAGAAGGCAAGTTACGCTTCTGTAGCTCACTGGGGCATTCAGGACATCATGTGGCAATAGTATTAGTTCACTGTTACTCAGCTTCTTCAGCTGTCTCCCCAACACTAGTAGAAAAATGACCTAGCAACTGCTGGAAAAGACTGACGAAATTTTTACTTGGATTTAGAAACCCAGTTAGCGTAAAGTAGTTTGCTCAAAAGAACTGATCTCTGAAATTCATTATGCTAGTAGGGAAGCTGGAAGAGTGGGAGAAGACAGGCAAACAGAATAAACAGACATAATTTTTCTTCTTCCTCTTTGAATTTTACAAGTTTCCAACAAGCAAAGCTCAGGTTTTTGATCTCAAGCCAGACAGAGAAATCTTTTTAACCAAAGCCAGCATTTACCATACTGAAAAAAATACCCGGCAGAACCTTGTATCTTGTCATTTTCAATAATCCTACTATATCCCACCAGGATTATTTTTTCCTTGACCATAAATTTGTTCTCACCCAGTAACTTGCCACCCACTGATCCCCATTATTTCCAAAGCTTGTTATAGATAGATTTAGTTACCTTTCTAGTTTATTTTTTTCTCTCCCTATTCCATGAAGCAGAAGTAGTATGTCATACCTGCAGAACAAATTGCTTATTCTCTCTGAGAAGCTACTGAGACAGCTGGTATCTGAATGAAATATTTATTTTAGACTTTTCTCTAGCACCTAAGAGCAGCAAAGGAGACGCATACAGAGCAGAAAGCAAAGATATCACTAAAATCTAGAAAAGGTCTGAGGTATAACTTGCTCCTCAGTGCTGGAGACTATAAACAAGTCAGTGGTATTAGATTTAGACTTTCTTGATTTAAAATTAATTTCTGCAATACTATCAGGCATTAATATTGACATTTTGTGGTATTTAGGATTCTATTTACACTTTGTTTGCTACACATACACCGGACAGTTTACCTTTAATACAAGCAGCTAGTTATTCATTTGGGAAGCCAAGGTGGGATGGTGTAGCCACAAGCTCCTTACAACTCTTAAAGATTACTGAAGAGGGAACACAATGCCAAAATAGCTCCAGAGACTGTACTTTCTATTTGGAAATGACTGCAGACACCACCTGTACTAGAAGATATCAGTACAGTCTTTTTGCCAGCCATACTAAGAGACCTATGTTTTGCCTAGCAGACTGACCATGTCTGGGTGAGTCCTAAAGGGCCAGGGATAGTGATTAAACAGCTTTTCAGGACCTTTACACTGTTTAAGTACCCTCATTGTGAAAAACAAACAAAGAAACATTTTCTTATGGCCATTGTTAAGAAATATCCTAGTGAGAAAAACCTAAAAAAGAACCAATTATGTTTAAAAGTTTGAATAATTTAATGACATATGGTAAAGACTCAGCTTGTAAGTGGTGTCAATATTATGACTTCAGGGTTACTTTATGCGTACCCTGCTGTAACCGAACACATACACAATAGCTGTGACAAGCTCACGCTGAAACATACATCACTACAGCACTAACATGGTGTCATCATTCTCAGCTGGACCATCCCACATCTCTCAAATGAAGATGCAACTCAAAATATCCTTGTGATAATTTCTGAAGTGTGGAAAACTAAACTGCAGATTTTTCCTCCTCCAGACATGGGTGTATGCTAACTTCCTTCAGGCAAAAACATAGCATCATTGATGTGTTTATAATCTATCCTTCTACTAACAAGAAAAAGCAAATTAATGATTTGCAAAAGCAGTTATTTGATACAACTTGATTGAGTTATGTTTATTTCCAAAGAATGCCCTTAGTAGTGTTGATCTAAACCAGTGACAAGCAGTGCTTTCTGTTGTATACCCAAACGCAGACTAAATTAACAAACTCTTTCAGTTTGTAATCAGGTTATAAAAATAAAGTACGGCAAACAGAAACTAACCTGTTTGTTTTGTAAGTAATGTATGTGCTGTATCCAGACTTTAATTAGACCACATAGTAAGAGACTTTTATAGACGGAATTTTATAGACACTTTTCCAGACATGCTGTGCTCCTGATATTCCTCCCCCAAGCCCCAATCCACACCTTGCTAAATAACTTTTATTGGTCTAATTAAACAGGCTGGTGATTCAGTAGTAATCCTATTAAAACAACAGTACTTGAGAACTGGCATTCTTACCATAGCTTCCCCTTTCTTTCCAGTAGGATTCCATAAAAAGAGCTACTTGTAAGATCTCAAGATATTTCCATATTGCACAACTGGATATCAACCTAGAAATGCCTCACCTAGTTCCATGTGAGCTGGAATGTCTACACAGTCCAACACAGCACCAAAAAGGACACATTAACTACTGCCAGATGAAGTATGGCAGCAGTAGTGTGGAACTGCACCCAATTATGTGCTTTTCTGCTATACTCCTCCTTCTTATGGAGCTAGGAGACAGCAAGCATTATTCATTGGGAGACACCCCTGAGATCTTTTTATGTCTAATATTATTGAAAGACAAGATAAACCTCCATCGTTGAAACGTTGCCTAGAATTTAATAGGGATCTATAAAAGTTACTCTCCAGAATAGAAGAGTTCAATTGAGAATGATTTATTCAATTTTATTCTAGTATCATTAAATTTAAGGAACTATTCTGTAGAAGGCATGCAGGCCTATTAAAGTTGATAACAAAGCTTCTGTTATTGGAATTGAAGCCACAATTCCCTAAGATGACTTCAGAAATCTCAGAAACTAGTTATGACACTATTCAACTCTACAGGTATTTTCTGTGAAGAATAAAATGTTGGAAAGCCCTGAAAAATTATTACAAAAATTTGCTCGTGCTCCAGAATTACCACTTCTCTAAGAACTCCCTTCAGTCTCAAATATGCCTCTCACATAAGAATTTGTCTGATGAATACTCCAGCAGTATTATTCAGGCAATACTGGGACTCATGAAAGGCTAGAGGCAATTGCTGTCAGTCTGCCCTGCTCTGGCCTTCCAGCATCAACACAGCAGTTTTTGTGAATGGACGTTATAGGTTGATTGTATTTAGCAAGCTGTTGTTGCACTTATCACAATTAAGAGGATTTTTTAGAAATCTGTAAGAAATACAGAGTTATGTGCCAAATTTTCTTCTCAGTTATACAGGAGTAGTTTTAATAGTATTATGAGGTTTTTTTTTTAGTGTGAAGTCAGATTTTCTATATATAAGCTTGAAAAAAGCTTCCTATCATGCTTCCTGCAACACCTTTAAACCTGTTGAAGTTATCCTCATGCTTCAAACTCCACATAACAGTTAGAAGCTTTTTTCCTGTGTCTATTTTATCAGTCATTTTTTATGGCAGCAGAAGAAATGCATATCTTTACTTCCTTTGTGGATATGGCTGATAGATGCTGCAGTCTAGAAATGCTTTTCTAGTAAGAAAACAGAGTTGAATTGATGGTTTGTGGCCTTAGACATCTCAATATGCACTACTCCTTAAACTTCAGCCAAGAAACTAAAAAAAGCCCAGAAATACACAAATTTCCTGCAAAATACAATCCAAACTCAAACTTGTATTTTTCAATTAACGTTATAGTGTGGCCTACAACTACCCCCAAAATCATGAAACACAAACTACCTTACATAGGTCCGCAAAGAAGTTCCAGCCCACAAAGAGTTAAGCACTACAGCAGCAAAACACTTCCTAGCTGAGCAATCCACCCCACTAAAATAACAATTCCTCTTATTGCCACCCTGCTTATAGGGAACCAGCAGGCCTTTTACTCATTATTATTTATTTCTTTGATCTTCTCTCCCCTTGAACCTTACTGCACTTCCTTTTACAAGTTTCCCAGTTCTTTGGCAAAGGTGCACATATCAACACCATCTGGCTGCATGCAAAGAAACATTACTACATGCTTCCCTGAAGACAAGCCCGCTGTGCTAGCCATGAGCCACTGAAATGATTTCCAGCTCAGCACTTCAGAAGAGTTCCACTCAAACGCCAGTGCTTGCATTTCCTTGCGAAAGAGGAGTGGGAAAAAGCCCAAACCCTCCACTGGATCTATAATGGTAGGGAATGCACGTCTCATGTTTTATGAACACAAAAATTCCAGGCTCAATTATGCGTTACTACTACGTGCTCTCCCTGCCAAGCCACTGCTCTGTTTCTGATAAGTATGCAACTGTATAATGAAAGGACAAACTACAGATCTTTTAAGTTCCTTTCAAGTGTTTTAATGCACTTTTTGCACATTAAAACCATCATGGGAGAGGCTTTACCTCTCAGGAAGCATGTTGGCAAACTCTGTCAGTTGTTACTATGTTTTACCAAAATATTTAACCGAGTAATAATAACCCCACTTTATCATACAAGTGGTGAGCAATTCCTCCTCTCCAGTTGTAGACTTACGACAAAGTAACATTAGAAGCAGCATTCTTAAACCCAAGCCTGTCATTTGTTAGTTAATTTCCACAAGCACATATTTGTATGTCTAAATATTGTAGGCAGGACTCCCATGACAAATTAATGGAAATTGTAAGCAGCTCTTAATTCTTGGAATTGAAATAACACTAGCAGTGCATTCAATACTAAGTGAAAGTTTGCTACAAGCCTTTTAAGAACAGCACTTTCTTCAGCTTGCTACCTTTGCCTATGTAGTTCGTTCCAGCTTATATTCAGAAACTACCCATCTATAAGCTGCTTTGATTAATTAACTGAAGTACACTATTAGTTGAAGTGCTATCAGTTGTTCACATCAAGCTCAGCTCTATCTAGCTATTTACTTATCAAAACCACAAATCCAGCCACAGGCAAATACTACAGTTAGTCCTTTGCCCTCAGGACCCCAAAGGGTTCAAAGATGAAGCCCAGACAAAGCATTGTCAGCAGAAGTCCTCCCTCTGCTGCATGCTTCAACTTGACCATTCACCAAAGCCAGTTTTGTTCCTATTCTAGTTGTTGCACAGAGTACATCACTGCATATGGGCCTTACTTGAGGACTCCTGATGACAATCTTTGGTTCAAAGCTCTGAATGAAATAGGTTTACATATGGGGAAGTGATTTGTTAACAAAAAAAAAAAAGACCATTTGCCCTTAATGGCTGAATATGCAATTTAAGGCCTACATCTTGTAAAAATAAACCAATAGAGTTTTACTCCTCTATAACAAATTGTCCACGATGCAAGAGTATACTGCACTTGAGCCCTAACTTTGCATAATTCCAGTCAATGATTTTGCAGAGAAAATAGGACTCAAATATAAGCTCCTACTTAACTCATTCAAATATATATATTCATGTTCTGATTTGGCTGGCCCTGTGTGGAGCCAGGAGCTGGACCTGATGATACTTATAGGTCCCTTCCAACTCAGGATATTCTATGATATCCATATACACTTCTCTGGTTGTACATATGCAATAGTGAGTGAAGAAGGATGGGAATTTTCAGGCCACTACAAAACGTAACTATACAAGTTGAGCTCCTGAAATCTGATAACTACAAGAGAAGCAAATAAACTCCCACAAGCCTAAAACGTTCAAACAAATTGTGAACATACATTTGCCATTTATGTTCTTCTAAAACTATAAACACGATAGCAGAGATTCTTTATAATCATCCTGAAGAAAGTGTAGATTTAGTGTTTTATCTTAAGAAGCAGACAATGTGCAACTCAAATACACCCTAAATTAAAAAAAAAAAAGACATAAAGAAAGTTCCACATTAACGATCCTGAAGACAAATATTACCTTACTACGTTGGACAGTATCAAACACAGACTCCTACAAAATGAAAACAATATATAATATACTTTTTATTGCAAAACTAAGTCATTGACAATGAATTTGAAGCCAGCTATGCACAGGTCATATAAAAAAAATCTTTAACATCTTTTTTATGCTAGATTTCTGTGAAGTTTCAGGCTTCTTATTCACTAATTCCTTAAGCATAAAAACACCAGCAGTGCCAAATGAAAATAACAGGCAGCAGGTTCAAAACAAATAAAAGGAAGTACTTTTTCACACAATGCATAATTTAATTGTTGAATTCCTTGCCACAGGATGTTTCATGTGCCAAAGTTGTAGGCCAGTTAAAGTAAAAAAAAAAAGCATAATTTAGAGAACAGATTTTCACTAAGACCTATTATATGAATAAGGCAAATATAAACCACAGCTCTGGAATCTCCAAAACCACAGAATACTAGAGTTTGGCAGAGTAAATAAGAGGAAGTGTCATTCCGCTCCACTTATACTTAATCCTTTACATCCCCCTTCCAAAAAAAAAGAAAGAAAATAAAACCATTCTGCTGGAGGGTACCATCAGAGGAAGATATTATTGGCCTAGCTGACCTTCAGCTAAGCCTATCTGGCAAGATTTTTCTCCCCTATCCATTGACTCTAGTGAGAATGCAAAAATGTCTGCCTGTAACTAACATCTTTTATGTCAGACTTGTAAGACAACACATAGGAAAAGTTTCTAAGTTGGCTTTTCTAGCTACTTTTTTGTGTCTACATTATTACAGCAAACGCAACCTAATTTGCAACTGTTCTTTTCATATCAGTGATTTGGATAATCACAGCTTATTAAAATATCTGTTTAATGTTTGTATACCAATTTAACTCTAAACAGGCCATTTATATACTGTGACCTCAAGAAAAAAAATTGCTTATTCCCTGCAGTTAGTTATTACTTTGATATCGAATTGCAAGATACATGCTGATATAATGTCAGGGAAGGAACTGTACTGCCTCTAACTCTTGCATATGAATGAGCACCATTACATGACATAGGTAAGATAATAAACATTACCACTGAAGATGCAATTCTTCTTCAGAGGAGTGATTCTTTAATATAAAAAAATATATTGATCAAGGACTGTATATGAATAGCACACATCAATGCAAAAAAAGCAGTTTTCCATATGTTTCCATGTAGATTTTTTTTGTCTTCCAAAACAGCTATCTATATGCCTACAAATTGATGCCATATTTACTATGGCAAATGATAGCTCAGGCGATGCTTGGCTCTCAGCTCACTCTCTTAATTTTTTGCCGTAGCAGATGTTGCCATAATTCTTTTTCATAGCATCACCTTTCCAGTTTTATCGGCAAACAGGGCTGTCAAATTTATCTTCTGTTTAGATCATCAGCAACAAAAATCAGAGGCTTTTTTGATAAAAAGCCAACTTTTTGAGCTGGATGAAGCATGAACATTTTTCAAGCTCGCTTCTTTTATTTTTCTAGCAGAAAAATAAGGTTACACACACTTGCTGTCCTAAATCATGAAGCAGAATAACTCAAATTCTTTCAATAATGTCATGTTTTCATTTTTTAAAAAGTTTTCGAAATTTGGTTAAGCTATTATGTAGAAACTCTTATTTAGAGTTAATACAAACTAAACTAATATATTTTAATTACTCCTATGTCTAACCTAAATGAAATTAATTTTAGTTTTGAATGTGGATTCAGAGAAGGAACTGATGTCATTTAAGCAATCCACATTAAATTCCAATGGACTAAGTTTCAGGTTAACTTTTCTAATATCAAGTGGTCATAGCTGCTTTTGAAAAAGCAACGGATAATGTAGATACTCCTTAAAAGGTACATTGGGTAACATAGTAGATCTCTCCCAGCGTTATTTCTGGAAAAACAATCTGTGCTACAAAGCACATCTAATTTTCTACTGAAACCAAAGAACTGAATATTAGTTTATGGCCTTCTTGCCACAGACAGGTACTACAAAATCATGTAGCAGGTTATCAAAATACATCATTTAATTTTTAACTAACAAACTTTTGATGGAAACTATGAAGAAAGAAGCTAATCAGAACCAGGAAATGGTGAGTGGAAGAAACTGTTCATAACAAGTGTTGAATAAAAGCCAGAGCAGTTTTTGAAAAGACTCCACTGCTTTTAACAGTGTTATGTGTAGTGTAATTCACAGCCATGAAGAACCTGCAGTTGAGCAAACGTTTGATCAAGTCATTTGTTCTGAAAGTTTCCAGATCACATTACAGTAGGAAAAAAATATTTATTCTGTAAGGTTGAGTAAAGTGCTTTCATTTATTTCCGCACTTAGCCAGTTTTTCTAATAATGTTCTGAAACATCCTGAAATATTGGCAGTTATGAGGCTGATACTGTTGCTAGGTGTTCCTGTTTGCAGATGAGAATGAATTACACTTGTAAGAGAAGATCAAATCCCTATACACTGGTGCTGCACGTTATAAAATCCATTAGAGATAAAACAAAAAAGATTTCATAAATAAATATGTAATTTTTCACGTGTTTAAAAGCTAACTTGAGACAAACCTAGGTTAGTAAAAACAGGCTATCTGCAAAAATAAGCCACAATAGTTCAAACAACATGCAAATGAGATTGTTTTAGATGGTCTAACCCCATTCTGCTACTTTTTTCAGATCTTTAGTGTAGGAAATTTACAAACTGAAATAACCAGGTTAGCCATACTACAGTTCTGATTAACTTGCCCAAGCCATAGCTGTTTTCCAGTGGAAAATATTTTTAAAACACTGATACCAGATTAATACAAATACTTCACAGATTCAATGATTTCTCTTGTGTGAAGTGCTTGAGGTCAAATGCAGCTTGCTGACTGACATAATGGAGATTTAGATAGTTTTTAGTTCTATCAATAAAGCAATATGAATATAGCTTTAACTACAACATGTTTCTGTCTACAGTGAATAAATGGATTCATCATTCTTCTCCTTCTATACACAGCTCAAAAGATAATAACAATATTAGCAGCAAATTGAAGAAATATGCATCCCAAACAAAGGTGGTCTCTACATTCTTAGAGGAAAATCATTATCTAGTCCACATATTGCAAAATATACAGACATTTCTAAGGCCACCTGGATTTCCTGTGATTTGAAAAAGCAGAAATCTCTCAAGGAGGAACTATAACTCATTGAAAGGCACACTTGTGGCATGATTTGAACATTTCTACGCTATATAAGGAAACTGAGAGTTTAAGGAACAAACACTCAAGCTTGTGAGAAGTGTGCTGTATCCCAATAGCCAAAGAAACACATTAGTAAGCTGATGAGATTCTGATTAGCAGCCAGAGGCAAGTCAGGATCACACAAATTAATACAAGTTCCTAGACCAGACATACTACTATCAATACATGACCTCACAAAGAAACCATCCAACCTGTGAGCTACATCAACACTTTATCTATAGAACCCAAACAACCTCAGATAGGCAACTCCAGGAGAGACAATGTCAGTGATGAAACACTCCAAACATCAGAGGTCAGTCACTGCAGTGCTGGTGCCATAGAGTAAAGATACAATGACTCATTGGAATCAGTTAGAAAAAAACCCCAAAATTTAGATGCAGTGAATACAGAGAGATGTGTATTAAAATTCTTCTTGTTCAATTTTTTTTTTGCATTCTGCAATAGCATTACAGTCTCATTTCTGCCAGCCTGCTGACCTAGCTTAAGTATATATCCTCAGGACTACAGTATTTATGGAGTAACTACAACAGCAAAATAAACAGCCTAAAATCCCTTTAATTGTTTCTTGGAGTAACACTTGTCTAACAAATTACTTTGTGTTTCTGTATGTGAGCTAGCAACTAAGAATAGGCAAAGGTTTGTTGGGTTTCATTCTTAATAAGAGCAAAAGCTAGAGAATAGTTTTTCCATTTACTTGAGATCTGCAGGGTCTGTAATTGCTTGTTAGCTCGTGCAGATGTGACCTCCTTAGTGAGGTTTTTTGGCTCACCAGAATGTCCTGGTACCAGAAGTAGCAAGACATGCCAGCTGATTTTTAGGCATATTATAGATGTCAACTTCTCGGGGGAAATCCAAAAGAAAGAAAAATATCTCTTCTTTATAGACAAATCCTACAAAGGTTCTTCCATATTAGTCTAAAATACCTAAACTATATTCTGCATTTTAGTTAACAGTTACAGCAGAGCTTGCTTGTATTGTTAAATGTGGAATTTTGTACATTTGCAGTGTACTGCTTCATATGTGCATTATTATTATGGATTTAACACTACATAAATTTGACATTCATAAAAATGGGCAAACTTTTAAAAAGGCTGGAACCCACTGGTCTTTGGGAAAATGTCTCTTTATGACACTCCTCTGTAAATGGCCCAGCTATCACATTGTGGAGCTTTTCTTGAATTTCTGCCAATGACACTGGATCCCGTAATGGTTTTTAACAAGAATAAAATCAACACCTCTAAACTAAATGGGAAGATGACAAAGAAAAGGGAACTAGGACATGGTGAGAAGAAATACAATGAAGGCAAATTCATTTAGATGGTCAAGAGGAAAAAACTGAGAGAGACTAAAAAAAATAGAAGGAAGAATGAAAGATCTGTATGGTATGAATAGGGTAAAGCGGGCTTTTTTTTTCCTTTCCCTCTCTGTCACCCAGTGCCACGTCAAGTGCACAGTTGTCACTTTTGTGAAAACTCACAATCAGCAGCTAGAAGACAAATAGTCTGACAGCACTATCCTGCTCTGCAGCTTGCACAAACCAAAAGCAGCATGAAATATTCTTTTTCGTTTAAAAAATTGCTTAGCTAGAGCATGTCTAAAATCCCGAAACTGGGAAAAACAAAGCATCATGAACAGTTTTGTTCTATTGCACCTTATTAGATGCTAAAGATTCAGTCACTGAATGCTAAGTTCTCAGTATACTGCATACCCTCACTTATCTATCGTCACTTATCCAAAGCATTTCATGGCTGACTGTGCTGTTGCAGTTAATAGTAAATACCCATGTTAAGCTACTAAGATCTTGGGAAGGAGCAGAGCTACAGCAGTAGGAGTCCAGAAGAAACCTAAACTCTGCCCTCCCATTCAAAGCTTGCTTACCAAAACCAGTTCTCAGAACATGTTCAGCAGGGAAAAATATTTTCCTTAATTACTGTTCACCCATTTTGTTATTAAACACTTTAAACAATAAACTTCTACAAAGAAAGAATGTCTTTTTCATGAAATCTAAGCTCAAGGGTTGCTGTCAAACACACACTTTTGATGTTATTTTGTTGGTATAGGAAATGTTTTCAGTATATATTGTAGCACTTTTTTACAATTCCCACAAAACCAAATTTTTCTTTGTTAGGGATCATCTTCTCCAGCTGCTTTTTATTGCACCCAGGATTATAATCTTCTGTTCACATCATTATGCTCTGGAGACTCTATAGTGGAACAGGTAGTTTTCACGCAGCAAGAGACTTCAAATATCTTCTCACAGAAAATACTTATTTTTTCCCCAAGAACTATAAACTATAACTAGATTAAAAAGCAAGAATAAGACATTCATCATAGACATGAAAAATGGTGGTCAACAAAGTCACTGGAAACAAACCCATGAGGAAATCATAATGGAAAAAAAACCCCACCGTACTGACAAAAAAATCACTTTACCAAAATATATGGAGACAGAGAAGAGAGAATTTGCTTTTGAATAGAGTTTTAACATCTTGCTTCCATTTGTGCCACAGGTTTCCTGGATGGGTGCATGAAAATTCTTTCACACCAGGTTTATGCACAGGGGAAAGAGCATTAGCTGTCCTTCTGAATTGCATTGAGGATTATGAAGAACAAAGTACAGCTAATAGGTGACTAGCAATATCAATTTTAAGCACATCCTCCTAATTCCAGCTCTTCTTAAACCATCTTTCTCTAAAAAGATTCAAAAACCTCAAATAGCTTTTTTTGCCAACCCCCCAATAGTTTCAAGTGATTACATTTATAATCTTAATAATGTAAGAATTTTACAGTAAGATAACATGCAACCAAGAATTCATTACTTTTCCTTTCAGATTTTAATAAAAGTACATTATGAATTATTTAAATTAAATGAAACTTGTCAAGATAAATTAATTTAGTGCATGTTGGGATGCTATATTTTCTGGCTTTAATTGTGTTTGCTGCTTACAGAGTATAGCAATTCGCAAAGTCTAGTAATACATTTTCCCAGACATTAGTAACAAGAACCATGGGAATGTTATATCATTTTTATTACTCAGAGATCTTTTAACTTTTTTTTTAAAAAAAAGTTGCAGTTAGCTTATTACACTAAAAAAAAAACCCAACCCAAACAAAGAGTGGAAATTATGAAAGGTTCAGAGGATTTCTCATGTACCTTTTCTAATTCTACTCCAGTAAGCAGTACCTAGGAATAATCCCAAGATAATGAGTTTTTAGAAGCTGCTGTGCAAATCTTGTGAGATTTAATTTGGTACCATTTAATTTTCATTATGAAGTAAAAACAAGGTCCCAGGAAAGTCAGTAAAAATTTTGCCTCTGACTTGAACAAAATAGAAGTCTCAATCCATAGCTGTTAGTGCTGTGTGAGATGCCCCAGGAGACTTATCCTGGCTCGAGCAGTGCTGGAGTTTCCTGTAGATCCTGTTACTGTTCCTGCAAGCTTTATGGGGAATCCTTGGGTGACTGGAACACCTCAAATAGCACTAAACACTACTTTTAGACCACTGAACTGAGTCCAAGATGTCTCCTATTAGACATCCCAAATTGGCAGTGCCTTACACAGGCATTGATGTACACAGCTGCTGACAGCCCCAGCCAATAGATCAGAAGGCATTCCTAATGAACATATGCATTAAGGTATTATAGAACATATTTTTATACACAAACATTTTTTTAAAAAAATACGCACATTTAAAAGGGAGCATCCTTTCCATTCAGCTACTCTGTCAAGTCTCACAAAGACTATATCAAAGGTAACATCCCATATTACATCCCATGCTAAAAATTTCATAAATCTCTACTGCAAAGAATTATGCAGGGTAAACTTCTTGAAGGATCAGATAGCAGAAAGCAGGATTCTCTTTTGGAAGTGCTGTACCTTCCTGGGAATAACATTTGTTTATAAAGAAAATAATGAGCAGAAAGTCTTAAGAGGTCTTGTGTCATTGTTAGCTTGTGAAAGAGATGAGCTTGCTCACCTTTACCAGGTGGGACATTTTTCCAGATTTCTCCAATGTTAATGGAAGCTGTAAATTCTCTTCATGTCTAGAAACCAAAAAAAAAAAAAAAAATCTATTACCCAGTTTGTGCAAGAAATGGTGGTTGTATTGAGTTTTCCAGACAAATTAATCAAGATAATAATCTTGTTATCAGGGAGGAAGCTTAGTTTAGGAAGAAGGATGCAACAATCTTCTGGAGTCAATTAATCCTCACTATCCAGGTCTACAGTTGAAAATGCAACAGTGCTAAAAATTT
This sequence comes from Heliornis fulica, assembly GCA_013399135.1. Taxonomy (NCBI): domain Eukaryota; kingdom Metazoa; phylum Chordata; class Aves; order Gruiformes; family Heliornithidae; genus Heliornis; species Heliornis fulica. Next base: position 275,245 of record VXBZ01009229.1, read on the forward strand.
GGAATCATTAAAAAAACAAAGCAAGGACAAAGTTTACTTAAGTTAGCTCAAGATCAGATTTTTTCCAAGAGTAGTGCTTATACCACATATAATCTTAGTGCTTATACCACATATAATTTTAATTTTACAATTATATATAAAAGTATTCCTTGTAACAAGTCTCTAAACAGAATAGTCAGATAGTACTTTCCTAATAGTTCAAAAGGCATTAACTTGTGTTTACTTAGAAGCCATTCAGTTCAGGAAGACTGATTTGGCTCATGATACAAGTAGAAACCTCATCACTTTGTCAGAAAAACTCAGCATTTAAGTTTCTGAAGAGAGTACACAAGTCTTCCTGAGATTAGGTATATTTAAAGTTACTGAGCAGGTTCTCTGTTTACTATAGTTTTTATGCTGCACCACCTTTCCTCTCCTTAGGTGCAAACTGAAGGTGCCATTCCATCATTATTAGACATAAGGGAGTGCACCATAATCTCCTTACATCTCTGACCAAATATTCAAGTTCAACCTCACCCAAAGCAAATGTCCTATGCTGACCCAGTGTGCCCAAACTTCAGAGACGAGTTACATGGTGGCTCTATGCAGAGCAACCTGAAGTCTAGATTCCCCTCTACAATACAGGCATTCCTATAGACTCATTGACACTATTGTTGTAGAGCTGTGTGCTTCTATTCCTAACTTTCTTTTCTCTTTCCAACTTCATTTATTTCTTGAAAGATCTCTCTTTCTCTCTTCCCCTTCGTGGTACTTGCTGATAGAAACAGAAAAATGACTGGCCTGATATGAACAGAGAAAACTTGCCTTATATTTCAAGACATGAGATAGACCCTAAAATTACACACACCAGTCTCCAAGTGTAAAAGACAGGTCCAGGGGTTTTCATCAACAACGAATATCTGTACAGAAAGCATGGAGGGAGGGATATTGCCATATACAAACAGGGTATTTTATACTGAATTAAGAGGTGTTCATAACAAGTTCTCAACTATAGCTACCAGGACAGGAAAGGAGAAACATAAGGGTATGATTCAGAAAAAAAACAACGTCCTCCAGTATCTTGTGAATGGGCTCTGAAGTGATTATTTCCTAACATAGATTCAAGAAAAGGTATATTGGGAAGGGCTGGATTGACCTCACTGCTCTGTGGGTCAAAAAATTTTAAATAAATAAATGGTTTAATAAATAAATATATAGATAATGTAGCGTTTTATTGACAGCAACAACAACTTTTAATATATATATATATATAACAGGTTTTCTTATGAAGAATCCCCAAGTTCTGCTCCTGACTTGGGAAGCAGTAGTCCCAGTACATGTTGGTTTATGAGAGGAAACAGAAGACAATACCATATCCAATTGATACTTCAGGGAGATTTGAAGAAGAATGAACACATATTTGGATTTAGGCCAGGACACTGGGGCTACTATGCCCTATCCTACAAAAAGAACCATTGGCCTCCTAATAACCATAAGCAATCAGGCCATTGGTTTTACGATTCATCAGCAAGACTACACTACATACTCGTTTAACTCACACTTCCTTTTAAGTTCTCTCCGTTTCTACTGCTGGGGGGTTTCATTCTTTGTCTTATCAATAAACGGTGTTCCTTTACTTTTCATCCATTTGAAACATGTAACCGACTCATCTAGAGCTACACCGACCAAATTGTAAGTGAAGAAATCCTGATTTCTTCTGTCAGTGCAACTAGCATAATATGTTGGTAAGATTTCTAATGTCTATGTACCCATTCCTCGTGCCTCAGGCCTGAACATTTGTTTCAAGTGAGATCATTCTAAAATCATGATTTTTTTTTTTAATGAAATGGTGGTACACAGTAAAACTTAGGCTTTTAAATATGTACTGATGAACAAGAGAAAATGCATATACACATGTACTTCCTTCAGTGTCTTGATAAGCTGTAACAAACTTTTCCAGTTTGAGGTGCTGCTCAATCTTCTGTCTCTTATTAAATTTCTAATAGACATGGTATTAAACTAATAATAAAACCAATCTGAGGGGGTGGAGGAAAACAAGTGTTTGATTATTAAGTGCTTTAGGAGAGAACATTCTTCTAATCTAGCAAGCTAAAAACAAGATTTAAATATTTTAAAAAGAAAATATACATTAGGAAGTAGTCTGAAGAAAGAAGCCCAGTTCTATGTGCCTTAAACTCCAAAATTATTTGTTCTATATTCCATATTTTACAAACCAGTGTTGACAATGCAAATCTTCAGAAGTGCCTGTACATTGTTATAGACACAGGTCCTTCTACCACATCCCAGGCAAAGGAAAAGCAGCAGACTACCAAAGCGGCTTCAAACTGACACATAACGTTCTGTAACAAAAACTTCCTGATTGCATCTATGTAAGTGGGCAAGCATTGCAAATTATCTGAAGCAACAGCTTCAGTCTTGTTATCAACATTCTGAGCACTTTATGTTTACACTGATTGTTATCCTGTGCTCCTTGCCAAGAAGCATTTTGAGAGCCCTTTAGCCACCACCCTTCAGCTCTTCAAGAGCTGGGTCAGATGCTGAATATATATATAAACAGCCCTTTTACGCTTGAACTTGAAAGAGAAATCAGTCATCTGTATATGATCTGTGTTACAGCAAAATGTAATTTTTCCTTCTGATGTGTTTATGCAAGTTATCTTGATTGCCAAGAGAAATTTGTTTTCTGTGGAGGCTTCCATAACTTAAAATGTCAACTGCTTTACCCATTCCCCTCCTCCTTTCTTCCTTTTTCAACTGATTCACAAATTAAGGTGACACTTTGCTAGGTTAAAAAAAATAATAAAACACACCCTGAAAATTAGAAGTCTGGCACAATCCTATACTAAAAATCCATTTATCTTGTCTTTTCTGTGAAGATATTTTGTAGATTCTGGCAAAGATCCATTTCCAGTAATAAAAGTACCCAAGGACTTCTGGTACCCAAGATTTTTCTTCCTGGATCCTGACCACATTACTGTGATTACACTATTACAGAAAATATTATTATTGTATTTATTGTTATAAGAGGAAAAGACTGCAAAAACATCTGTATATTCAATGCTGGATAATATTGTCACTGATGCATCTGAAGCTGTAGTTTAAGTTCAAAGGTGCCTCTCCTCTCTACATGTTGCTTTGTCACCCCAGTCTGGGAGGAGTACTGATGTTCCACATGCAGAATAGGCTTTGACTACTATGCTGAGTTTGCAACGTGGCTTCTCTAAGAAGCAGCTAGAAAGTTTAGGGGTCCAACAAAGTAAATCCCAGCTGTGCTTCCAAGGCCAAACTTACAAACCTTGTTGCCGACAAGGCCAGCCGGGCCAATCAGCGCCAGTCACAGGCCTCTGGGAATCACATTTTAGAGACAGAAGAATTCAAACAGCCACATTTTGCCACCAGAGAAGTGAGTGAGAAGATGTAAGAAACTTTGCAGACACCAAGGTCAGTGAAGGGGGGAGGAGGAGGAGGAACTGAGAGATTTCCTGCAGCCTGTGGAGAATACCATGGTGAACTGGGTGTCCCCCCACAGCCCATGGAGAATGAAGAGTCTATGGAGAGGTACCTGGGCCAGAAAGGAACCCACCATGGAGCAGGTGGAGAAATAGGGAAGAATCTGTGACCTACATTGGAGCAATCCAATGTAGGTCACAGCACCCTGGCAGCACCTGCAGCCTGCAGAGAAAGGTCAGAGGCAGAGAGATGGAGGCCCATGCCAGAGCAGGTTTGCTGGGGGTGCTTGTGACGCTGTGGGGGACCAGGCTGGGGCCAGCAGTCTGGGACTGAGAGACATTTTGAGTTCATAGAACTAACCCACACTGGGGCAGTTGGTGAAGAGCCGAGGCCCCTTGAGAGAGGACTCATGTGGAAAAGGTTGTGAAGGACTGTCTCCTGTGGGTGGGACCCCACACTGGTGCAGGGAAAGGTTGAGAGAAATGTTCCCCCCCACCCCCAAAGAAGAAGAACAACTCGGGAGGAACTGACCGAAGACTGAAGCTCTTTCCCCCCACCTTTCCCCTGCGCCATCCTGGGGAAGAGCAACACCATGAACAGAGTGAAGTCTGCAAAGAAGGGAGGGGCAGGGGGTGGTGTTTTAAGAGCTGTTTGTACTTCTCATTATGTGACTCTAGTCCGTCTGTGTGTGTAGTGTAGTAAATCAGAGAGTTTTCTTGCCTTTCTTCTGTGTTGAGTCTGTTTTGCCTGCGATGCTAATTGCAGAATGATCTCTCCCTGTCCTTATCTGGACTCCAAAGCCTCTCAGCATGTATTTTCTCACCTGTCCAACTAAGAGGGGAGTGGCTTTGGTGGGAGTCTGGCCTTCAGTCAGGGTCAAACCACCACAACTACCCAACAAAGTAAGGGAATAAGGCAGACTGTATGGAGTACAGAAATTAGATTCTATAATCATCTATAAGTAGGCACTGTCTGATACAACCATCTCTCTGTGTAATCTATCTGAAACTCAGTATCATCTTTTGTTAGCATAAGTGTAAAGTCTATAACCGTACCTTGTTTAATCTGTGCCTCACAGTGAATAAATTCTTATGTACATTCTCCACATCCAGTTGCCAAACAGGACTGCTCCATGCACATATACCTCTCCCTGCCTCTGGCAGGATGGGTTTTCCTGGTAACCTCAAGCTTTTGCACACCAAACATGATGACTGCCGACTTCCCTGTGGTTCCAACTCACTCTAGTAATAATCACTATACCAAACTCTTTCACTTTTCACGGTGTTGGAGTACAAAGTATGTGTGAAGACCTGCATGCCTTGGAACTACATCTGAGCAGTTTCGCAGATGGGTCTAGCAGGCTGCACAAAGCCCTTGTGACATCTCCCTTTCTTTCAACCACAGCTCTACTCACTAAGCAATATAATCTTCCTTTTACCAGGAGTATGTTAGTATAAAGCCACTTTGTCAGCATACCGGTGATACCACAATTGAAGTATATATCAGTTCAATCATTCATAAATCAATGCATGTATTCTTCCTACGCTCTAATGTAATTTCATCAATGCGGTCCTTATTTTGCAGTTATTGATACTAAATTCCAACACTATTACAAAATCACATTTTTCACTTTATTACATTTTGAATATTGAAGGTTTTTCCCTTTTATTAAATTACACTATATTAGAAGAGTCTGAAAATCCTGTGATGCATGACCAAGGACATAGTTCCATCTGTTTTGTTTTCTCGTTCATGACATGGATGATTTTGTTTTAACCAGTACATGTATTTCACTTTAATTTGACTTTATATCTGTCAGGTTACATCATTTCTAATGTGTGGATACTCTGCCACAGAGCTTTGCAAAACGATTTAAGTTTAAAGTAAAACCAGCTTTTTGCATAGCTCAGGTGTTCGGAAATGAGATATGGGTACTTAAGTTACCAGTTTAAATCAAACACATGGCACAAAGCCATATCAAAACCTGGCAAGACAGTCTGGCTAAAAATAATTCCTATTTGAAGGTTATTGGTAGCCTACATAAAATGAATGAATTTCCTAACAGTTACTTAGAAACACAGGTGTTTACACAACCAGAGTTGCTAGCACAATAGGTAGATTGTCAGCAGTCCTAGACAAACTCCAGGTGTTTGATTTTTAACTCAAATACTGTACAGTAGACCAGGAGAAACTCTGCTCTATGTCTAGCATTACACCATGAAAGTTTGTTGTTTGTATTACAGAAGAAATGAAAAGACTGTATAAGTGAGAGCAAGACTCCATCACACCAGGTACTGTACAAACACATAGATGCCTAAAATGAGGAGGGATTAATCTAAAACTAACTAAAACTTAATTTAGGAGTCAAATCATCTTCAGCACTTTCAGGAAACACCTATGGAAGAAGAATCATATAGGCTGAATCACTTCCTAGGAGTGTCCATCTCTGTGAAGCACTAAGTAAATTAGAATATGTATGGGTCATGATAGGGGAACATCCCTAAACTTACCTGCTTAGCAAACAAGTCTTCTAATCTTCGGTTTTCCAAATAAAACAACAACAAAAAAAAAAAATCTATATGCACACAAATAGGAAACAGATATTACAATTTTATAAATTTGCCTCATTAACATGCGAGATGAATTTAAAATTTCAAAGCTGTGGAGATTCATTGACCCAGACTGCTACGTTGTCTCCAATGGCACCACATTGCCTCATTGGTGTGACAATACTTTGGTTTAAAACTTGCCATATAACAAGAGAATAAAAATATGCAATCCAGGAGAATTTACTAGAAATAGCATGTGAATATATGTATATATACAAAGGGGAAATAAGGTTCACTTATTTTCTTGTGAACATTGCACTGTATTACTGACTGTCCATTGAGTGCTGCAAACAAAAATAATTATGCCTATGACTATCAGTGTACACTGCCATTCTCTGTACAACCAGCACTTCCAGAAGAATGTTATATTGGAAACATAACGTCCATTGATATCTTAGCATACTGGAGAGAAGAGCTTTCATTAGTCACTGCCCCTCAACACAAATCAGCAAGAAATCCAAGGGTTTTTTTAATGGCTTATTTACAGTATGCAAAGTCAACATACAGGCTAACAAGTATTATGCTTTGTTCTAGTTTTCAGAAAAAAAACAACCCAAAACACACCACAAAAGCAAGCCAACAACAAAACCCCCAAGCCGGGTCTCAGTTCTAAGGTTTGAAATCACTTCATTGTAACAAGACAGGCCCGTTACTTGCCTGCAAGAAGGGGTATTTGGGTGGAAAGCAGACAGGAATAAATTACCTCCATACTCAAAAATAACTTCAGTTATTTGCAGGATCTAAACTGAAGCAGCAGAATTATCATTCTTCTCCTTTCCTGCCCAGGTTAATGTTTCTATCTGTGGCACTTTGAGGAATCCCCTTCCAACAGGGGGTATCTTCCACTAGTAACGGTGCAGCTACAAACATGTATGTGCCTATGAGTGTGAATGTAAATTTACAAATTACAATTTTTCAATAATACTGCATGTAGACATTGACTAACCCATTACCCTTTGACACTAGAGCAGTGCTGTTAGCAGGCAAGATACATCTACACTTCTCCAGCAGTGGCAATTTTGCAGTTGAATGGCAAAAATAAAATCCCAGAGAAGCAGAAGAAAGACTGGACATCAGCAGAGGCTGGATTCACGTGCACCTCTATTTCAGAGAGAAATTATAAAACCCTAAGTATGCAAGCTCTTAAGTTTAGAGTGCATTACCCTTTCTCTCAGTTTAAACTACATTTAGATTAAAACAATTTAGTTCAAGACAGGATTTCTCACATTTAATTTTTGTTCCTGTCCTAGTATCTATGCCACCCATTGCCCCTCTCTTTATTTCAGCTCTTTTACACTCCTGAATCAAAATTACACAGCACTTCTTCACATTCTCAGTTCAGCAGGGCACAGCCGTGTAAAAATAAAGTATTAAAATAGATTATTTAAGAGCTTACAAACAATATATAGCAATATCCTAGGGCCTTAATTCTTTTTAACACACACTTCCACCCCCAAAGTGGGGGTGTACATTGTTTAAAGCCCTGCACAAAGACAAGCACTCCATTGAGATTGGCTTGGGTTTTTGTGGTATGTTTTAGGTTTTGGAAAGATTTTTTTTTTCCTAGCAGTATAAGAGAGAGTAGAATTTGTTCCATTAGTTCTGATATTTAAGGTCATTTTCACAAGTATTTGCTCAGAGATTGTGCTTCCCAGATGTCCTCATTGCAATTTGCTTTGCTAATGTCATCAGAGGTTGTTGAAACTTGACTATGTGGTGAAAAACCCAGCAAAAAAAATTTGCTTTAAAGGCAGTTCTCTAACAAAAGTGTATTTTTTGTTTGGTTTTATTGGGGGGGCAGTATTCTATGCAACTCTTGTTTAATCTTTTTGAGTCACACATGCATGAGCAACAAAAATCAGCCTCAACATTATTACATGGGAGACACAGGTGGGTTGCTTTCCTAAAGCAAGTACGTTTCCCAATCTATTACTCCTTCCTGTAACTCTATAAATAATTAAGAGAGCATGCCTGTTTTACAGGAACAAGTCCTACCAAATGCCAGCTAGAGAGGCCTCCACAGCTTACTGCATACCAGAGTGTGTGCTACAAACCATACTGCTTTGATTTTCTCTGTGTGTGTGTGGAAATGTTTGGCTCAAACATAAAAACATAAAGTGGCCTGCACCAAAACTGTAAGTCTTCAGTATCTCAACTTGTAAACTAGTTTTACAGCTGTAAATTAAAAGTATTTAAAAGTTTTTGGGCAGATGTTAATAAATTCCATTCACAAACTAATTTTCCTCTCCCTTACAGAACTTTAGCATGTGATTCCACATGATACACCTGTTCTAATTATGTGGGCATATACCTTTGTCTTTTGAAAAAGCATTACACCATGGAATAATTCGATATCATGTTTCTCTAAGTTCTCTTGATTACTCAGTAAATCCTTGTTAGCAACAAAACAAATAGCAGCAGAGGGATTGCACACTTCAAGATTCTGAACAATATTTAGCACCAACAAATTAAGACATTTCCATTAACCTGAATATGTACATGCAGAAGTAAGAAACAAATATGCCTGTAAAATATAAAGCCTCCATTTTTCCTAACTGTGCAGTGCACATTATATGGTGTGCACTAAAAACATACATATGAAGCACTAAATGTTGTTCAGCACATTGTTTGGCACATTTATACAAACTGGTTTATAACCAGGGCATAGGCTTAGAAACAACAAACAGTTGATTCCTCTTTTGAAGATATTATCTTTTGTTCAGTTCCATAAAGCTAATTTAGAAGAATATATTCCTGTATAAGTAAATTAAAAATGCATGGAGGTGAGGGACAGAAATAAGTGAACCCTTTGCTTTTAAAAACAATAGCTGCTCATATTCTATTGCAATATCTCTTCTACATAGCTCAAGGCAGCAGTAAACTCCCTTCCTCCTTTTGAGGGAAAAAAAAAAAAGGATCATTTAGGTATAGGATGATCTTTTAAATTTCCAGTGCTCTGGATTTAACTGGGAAAGTAATGACTGCAGCCTGGTCTGTGGCTGTGAGGAGAGGGAGGGTGCAGTCACAGCATAAAGCTGTCCCCAGGAGTTCTGTGCCAAGTACCTCTGCATACATCCTTAGAGGGATTTCATTAGACTACTATAAAACAGACTGAGGTTTGCAGTCTGTATTGGTGGTTATAAGGATAACCAAAGTTTTGGCCAACTGGACCCACGTGGAGTCTATACAAGCAGAAGGCGTATCTCAAAGAATAAGCAGATAAATGCATAATGGACCATATTGATTAGCTTTGGGAATTTATATTACCTACACTAGATCTGAATCACATTCCCATTCACTGCAAGGAGTGTAGGGAGATCTGACAGCCCCCAAATTAAGCACTAACAAGGTTAGATACTATGAATACACTGTTGTCTTCCCATGTTCATCTGAACCTCATTCTTCACCGTGTCCAGTTAGGATGCTGTGCTGAACATACACAGCATCAGAGTGCTGTATAAAATAACACAAAACCCAACCTCAGAGCTATGGAGAAGTTAACCTTTAAGCAGCCTGTCCAGTTATTAGGACTCTTGGGTCACTGTATACACCTGAAAATTCTGCCAGTGCATCCCCGTTGGTGCAGAAGACAGCACTGGAGCCAGCTGAGTTCCTTAGGCCCACACAGTTACACTCCCTATCAGTGTCTGGGAACACGGGGATTTTTGCCTGCTGCTGCCCCCAATTTAAGCAAGCCAGCCACCTATCTTCCCTGCTGTAATCAGTGATTGCTAAGGACACATGCAGCATTTGCATAAAGGAAAGGCAGGCTGTCTTTGAAGACCTGACCCCATTAATGACAGGAGACAAAAGGATATGTCATAAATATGGATATTGCAGGAGGNGAAAGAGATGTGGAGGGGGGGGGGGGGGGGGGGGGGGGGTTTAATAGGTAGACTAATGCATTCACACTTGAGCAAGCACATGAAAGACATCAGAGCACAGTCATTGTCCAGCTCCTCTGCACAGTAGTGAGTTTGTCCAGAAAAGGGAAATGTATTTTCATAAGCAGTTTTCAATTGGGGTATTTTAATTGCTGGATGTGTTATTTTAGAGATATATAAGTACTGTTTCAGTTTCAGAAGTTCAGGGGCATTACAGTGGCACAGGAGAGATCATATGTTCTATCCATATTTCTGATTTTTTTTCAGTGTTGTTAAGCAAGGACAAATTCAGAAGGTAAGAGAGAACAGTCTTTTCCAAAAGTGCAAGAGAAGAAAGAAGTTGATAGTATTTAAATCATGCTTTTATAAAGCAAACATTCTCACATTATCTTTATGTCCAACTAAATGATGTGTGTTACACAGTAATAAGGCCTATACTTTCCGGGACAGGAAGTCAGTAAAACAGTTTTCTATCAGACATTACATCTGCTAGTGCCTCAGGACACTCAGACTGACTGATGCAGGTAAAGCTGATGTGTGACAATTATAGGCAAATAATTTTTTTCTAGTTGGTTTCTTTTGTGTTGAGTGTACAAAAAAATAGCTTAAATGTATTTTATCCAAACAGATAGAGAAGTTCTTCTACAAAAGCAGCAAGAGATAGTCAGTGTCCTCTAACTGGTGAGCACATCTCCATGGAAGCTTACAAGCCATTTTAATTGTCATTAAGTGGTACAATCACTTGGCTCTCTGTATATCTACCTCTGAAAACTGAGAAATCTGAGCAAATCTCCTCTAACTGAATAAAATGAAAGCCATAAAAAGAAATATAATCACTTTGTGAAATTATTCCTACTCATTAAAATAGTAACCACTCTTGCTACTTTGTCTTGGGGAACTAGATGGCTCTAGAGATTCAGAATTTATTACTGGTTTACCTCTAGTCCAGGAAAGGACTCAACAAACAGGATGCTGAATTATTATTTCTGACTGAAACGTGATTCCCTAATCACATTTTCTGTCCTAAGTGCTTGGATTCTGAAGAAACTTGGTGATTCCAGTCCTCTAGCAAGCCAGACCAAGAAATCAGGCAACTTAAACTGAAATTAAGTGCATGTTTTCCACCACACTGTGGGAAGCAAAGACCATAGATATCTTTACTCCAGTCTACAACAATCACTATGAATCCACTGCCTTGCCTTTTGGATGTCAAGATTTCAGCTCCCATGAAATAAATTAAAAAAAAAAAAAAAGAAAGAAAAGGGTGGGGGTGGTTAGGCAGATCTGCTGTTAGGTGGGAACTTAATTTAGTTTCATTTATCTTTTAACCATGTCATGAAATCATCAAGAAACTAGGTACAGTTTATCCAAGTACTTAAAATGCTTTCACTTCACCAACAATAGTAAGCTCCTGTGCATTTCATAAATATTAACATCATAATACCTTCCTAATCTGGCAACGGATGGATGTTTTCATCCTTTAGTGTACTGAAACAGAATATCATTGGAAAGTTATTTGCCCATTCCTTGGTGATTGAGTCTGTAGCAGTCACAATTTAACTGTGGAAGTGGAATTCTTACATTTCAGGGTTTATTTACATATTTTGCCAGATGAATGTGTAACCTGCTATAATTAGGGATTTCTAGCTGATACCAGAAAGCCTGCAACAGCTTGCAAGCTTTCATTATATTTTATATATATCACTACTAGTAATCCTAAAATATTATTAGACTACCAAGCTGGAATAGTGTATGTTTAAAGGTGTATTAACCCTTTAACCACTAAAATTATAGCACATGTATATTATAGAATTTGCATGCAGACCTTTGAGTTTTTGCAATGCATTTAAACACAGTCTAACTCAAGTATTGCCAGCTCAGTACTGTATTTCTCAGTTTTAACCACTGGGAAAAATTGGAAATCCACAGATTTTGTTTTGATTGATTGAAAATAGTTTTGTAGAGCCTGCGAGGGACAGCCTTAGTCCTCAATTTAGTTATCTGGCTAGAACAACCAGTGCATAAAATAGGAAAGAATCATCTCCATTCATTCCTTCATGTACTATATTATTTGGTTACCAGAAAACTTGAGAATGTTTACCCAGTTTCCTACAGTACTCATTATAAGAGTTATTTCTTGACAAGTTTTTAAAATACAATTTAGACCGTTGGCTAACATCCTCCAAACCAAATCTTTTTAGAGTATCCTGGCACTTAGCTTGTTTGAAAACAAATTTCCTATAAAAACCAAACAACAAACAAACAAAAAAGCATCAATATAAATGTTTAGGTCAACTGGAAAATTTGAATTACAAGACTTTGAGAAGAGACAGATTTTAGCACATGGAAAATTATTCTAATATTTTGGTTCATAACAGACTCAACTATTTGACATAAACCCCCATAGATATACCTTTGTCACTAACCACACAAACAACCAGTGAAAGACACATTTTTTTTCCAGGTACAAAACTCTACGTCCTGAGAAAGGAGTTCTACACCTTACTTGAGTTCAGGGGGTTTTGTGTTTCTCTTCACAGATAGATCACATAGCTTTTCAAAACTGTCCCGTCTAAATGAACTTCCAGCTAGGGAAAAAAAAATATATATATTCCAAATAAATAAGAGAAAAGTGTAAACAGCTTTAGAATAAATGACAGAAAAACCTAAACATAATTCTTTAAGAGGCATGTCTACGTGTCTTCCACCACATGAAACCATGATAGCTTCATTCCAAGACCCAGCCACAGTCCTGCTGAACATATATACTGAGAGCATACACATATGTTCCCAGTGTTGGTCACTTGACTTTGAGCAATCCAGTTTATTATTATTTCTTGTCTGCTTTCTAGTCAATATTTCAAGAGAGACATAAAACAAAAGCAACCAAGACCTCCTTTTAAAAAATTCTGACACGTGTAAGCTTCTCTTTTTTTTTTTTCTTAAATTACTAAGCAGTAATTTAAGATTTGGCTGTCTGCCTAAAACTACAGGTTCTTTGAGTTTTAATTCAAACTTTCATCTATAAAATTGATTGTGCCATTAAAATAAAAGTGACATAGTTACCAACTACTCTATAATTAGATACTGTGAGTTGCTTCCTGTTACTTGAAAAACATTCTTCATTTAATATACAGAGGGTTAGTGTTGACTAATGAGCTGCTCCATTACTAACTTTTACCAGTTAGTAGTAATAGTTTTATCAGAGCTGCAAACACTTTCAAATAGCCAGATCTTTGTTTTGAGAGCTGAGCTGAAATGTTCCAAATACAGTAAAACACTGGAGCCCACGTGCAATATGGATTCTTTGTTTACCTCTGTACAGGCTGAAAGAGACACCCTAGACATTAATGGCCATTTGTTTTCATTACTGATACCAAGCAATATTGTGAAAGAATGCAGAAATTAATCTAAGTATCCTGGCTATGTTCCAGCTTGGATAACTACATCCTCTCTACCCTAAACACCTTCTATTTCTCTCCACACTTTAATTTCATTTTCATAAATTACTCATTTCCCCAGTTATAAAACACTGCCTGGTGCTGATGATAAAGAATGAATCTCCTGTGTTCCTCTCTGAGGATGGCTGCAGAACAAGCTTACCTCCCCAGGGTCATACTAGCTGAGGAGACAGCATCCTGCACACTGGAGTTGTTCCTCAGTTAAAAGTGCTGAGTAAACCCAAGAGATGAGCAAAAGCCAGGAAAAGCAAACTTAATATACATAAACTTAATAATACCTGCCTACATAGGAGAATTTCTGCTCCTAGGTTGGAACAGAATTCCCTGCCATATAAAAATGGAGACTGTATTTGCATTGAGGAGCCATATTCTCATCAGACTTTGGATACCTTCAACTCAGGGCTGTGGCTACAAGTTCTTTCTCAACTTCAGCTGTGTCAGCAGAAAAGATCCCATTAGCCTACATCCCCATCACAGCTTCCTTCCACCCTCTGGCTAATGCTCTCTCAGATCTCCCAGCTAAACTACTTGTTTGAGTGCTTGTTTCAGCCAAAGTAAATCTGATTAGCATAAACAGCTTAATAACAGGTCTTTGCTAACACTAATCCAGTCCATGTTGACTGGAACAAGGTTAGAAAAAATGTCACAAGGAGCTCAGCTGCAAGATACCAGAGGGCAGTGTATTCTTCCAGCATGACAAGGACGGCCACCTGGAGGATGCTTTCTTCTTTCAGCTTGTCTGCAGCCAGAGAATGATCTGTGTCTACTGTAATACCTGTCTTTAGCCAACAATATATAAAAAGCAGAATGTTCTGGTGTTAAACTGGAAAGATCCAATCTCTTGTCTTAAGGCAGAGTTCATATTATTAAATTTATACGGAGATAAGGGCACAGGAATGCTAAAACATCAACCTAGAAGATCCAAGTACTGTCTGAAGAGATCTGTCTGTTATATCAGAGTCTTTTCAGAAACCTTTGATATTTACCTACCATATTTTATTGTTTGGACTGAAGTTGCCATATCCTATTAACACTAGAACAAAATATTAGTAATGAGGGAAGTGATTAACAAAGGTGGGCAGCAACAAGAGGAACAAAACACACACACACCCCAAAAGCTAAGTGATAGATATATATATATATGTATCTCCAATTCAAGTATATGTCAGAGATACAGTGCAAGCAGCTACTTTCTCTAACATCTAGTCCACATTTTAAAAAATTAAAGTGTTCACCCAACTCGTAACCACTTTTCTGGAGTACACAAACTGAATAATCCTGGCTACAGGATTTTAGCGTTCCTGAGTGGCAGTGAGAGGTACTAGTGTTAATGGGGTGTGAAACACCAGAGAGGAAAAAAGTTGTCACTTTGCTGATTTTCCTGGCTGGAGTAGGGGTGATCTTTCCCTGCCTCTCCAGAATTTGGCATCCAACACCAGGCTCCATAGCAATTTAGAGATATACATTCAACTTGTGAAGTTGCCAGCATCTCAGACACACTCAAGTTTTCCAAAAGGTCACAACACCCAGTCTTAATACTTTTGACAAGACAGCACTCTGAGTTTGTAAGCATTACATAAGTTGATTTAAACATCAGTTCAAGGCTGGAAAGATCAGAAGCTTATCCTAGCAGAGGAAGGTTGAATACTTAAGGTGAACTGCAAAGCTGGAAACAAGATGATAAAACACCAGACAAAGAATTTAAAAGGACTCACTCCTTAATGTGAGTCCTTTTCTATTATCCCTGTATTTTCTTTCTTCAAATCAAACTCCCAAATTATTCAGAAATCTTTAGCAAGTAATAGCTCTGATAATTCACATTTGCTTTTACTTTTTCCTTCTGAGTGGCTTTTCTCTTTCTTCTTTCTGTACAAGTAAAACATTTGATGACTGATGCTGGAATCAATTCAAGGAAATATGAAAATTTTAGGGCATCTCTGGTAGAGAAGACAGATAACAGGGAGATGGGAATTAATTTGAAAAACTATTAAAAAAATTATGAATCCAGAATGATAGGAAATGTTCACTGGATGCACATCCAGTCTCTGGCTCGGTTTAAAATCTCCACAGAAACTAAATACAATACATTAATAATACAGATGACAAAAGTGACATGTAGAGTCTTTGTCTGAACTATATTCCCTACTCTGTTTTGTCAGCTTGAGGTCTTGCAACAAGTGGGTTGCTTCATCCATCACTTCTTTTTCTTTATATCCACAAGTATAGATCCAGAAAAATAACAAACTCAACTTCAGATGTTTCTCTTAAGCCTGACAGTAGTATTACAGTTTAAAGAAAGACATTTTTCTTTAAACTTTTATAGTTTTCTTTATTCTGCTTTATATGCTTTATCTTTGCACCAAATTTGTAATGGTTAATGCAGAAAGAAGTTATACTGGGTTTTGGTGGGGTTTTTTTTCTTATTTCTCTGCATAGCTATATATCCAGAGTCCTTGGTTTGCAGTGCCAGCGATGATGACTAAAACCATAGTTAATCCAGTCAGTAAGCTATGATAGCAGTCCCATTCTTTTACCCTTTCTTATAGAAGACATTAACTACATTAACAAAGAAAGACAATTCCCCAACACAAGCCTGAAAGCTGCTTCCTAACTTTCACCCCTCACTTTCAGCAGCTAAGAGGTTCTACTTATCTGTGCTATTAATTGGCTCTAACAGAACAGCTAAGCACCCAATAACCCTTAATTGCCCTTACCCTCACAACACTTCCAAGGCAAAGCAGTGGCATAATCTCCACCATAATAACAGGAGGCACAGAGTCCATATCTATGCTCAAGTCCCTATCTTGCTTCACAAGGTCTGTGGCAGAGGTAAGATTTCAGTGCTCCCTTTTGTGAACAAGGACTCTTATCTCTTCCAAAACCAGGTCACACAGAAAGAGAGGAACTTATCTGCTACTTCCCTATCACCCTCTTGTTTTTCCAGTTTTGATGGATAGAGGGTCACATATTGGGTACTTCTTTAGAAACCCCTTATTTTGTGGAAGAGTAAATGGTTCTGTGTCACTGAAGGAGATGTTACTACCAGTTCAACAGGTCTATGAATGCAATAATTTACCATAACATGCATCCCTCAAACCAGCTAAATGTTTTCCCAGACACAGAAAGCCTAGGAAGAGGAAAACAGCACTTCACCCTCTCTGAACATCTATTGTTTTTGCCATCAGTTCATGATTCCACACTATAATCTGATCCAATATGCAATAACCTGACTTTGTATAAAATTTGCCAGCTTCAAAACAGACTTAAAAGGAAATTTAGGAGTTTCTGAGCCATTGTAGTTATGGTAACTTAAAGTATTCTGGCACAACTGACACTATTCACCGTTGTACTGAAAAGTGTTCTGCTGTACACTTGCATTTGTAGAAGGTTAAGCACTCCCACCAATAGAGCCATAAGTAGTTTTCACACTTGTACTGTCCAATTTAGGAGGAAACGTTGGTTCCATCTCAATTATATATTGTAATCCTCCATTTAATCCCTCCTTTCAGGTTTTACTGCAATTTATTCTATTCAAACTCTGTCTTTGACATTAAAGATACTACTATGCACCATGGACATTTGCAATGCACTGCTTTCTTCTTAGTCCTTTTCCATGCTGTAGTAATTCCCTAGGCAATTTTTCAATTTTTTTAACATATGAAAGAAAAAAAATATGAAAGAAAAAAAAGCTAATTGTCCTATGAGAACTATAGGTATGTAAAGCCATATCTTCACCTTTGCCACCATCCCTCAGTGACTGTACTGGCAAATACATTCCAGTTGACATCATAATCCCACCAGAAGGAGAAGGGGGGAGAGTAGGGGGGTGGAATTCAAAATAAATACTTCTCTAAGCTTTAAGTTCTGAGTTAGTCTTTCATGTTTCTTTTTATTTCTTCCATCTTAGAGGGAAAAAAAAAAGAAAAATGCTTACAATTAAAAGAAAGCAGCAAACACTCTGAGGAAGGCAAGTCTAGCTGTTTTCAGAACTAACTACTAGAAGCACTCCTAAAGTCTCAGTTATTTTTCATGTAATCACTAAACAATACAAGTCAAACTTATCATTATCACAATGACCTTGATTTGCTACAACTACTCCATCCAGATCTTGACAGCTTCTACAGTGAAACCCAGGCTGTTACAGTAGGATGTGATCCAAATGCAAACAAAAGTAGGTATCTTATCTTTCTACACATTGACTTTGGAATAAGCATTGGTAGAGAAGACAACCACATGTACCCCAATAAAGTTTTCCGGGGATTTTGTGATAAGTACACAGGAAGCAGTGCAGTCATATATGCATTATATATTTTTATTCAGTTCCCAGTGCTTTGTTATTGCTTACTGTGAGAGCGGAACTGCTCCTCATGCCCCTCCTGGCCTT
>VXBZ01009230.1:0-49069 GCA_013399135.1 Heliornis fulica
GGGACTAAAAGACCCCGGCAATAAAGTAAAAGTAATCCATTTTCACATGTCCTTCATAAATTACTCAACTTTCCATGGTTTCTTTTTTCGTTATTACTTTGTCCCTGTAACCACTCATTGTATGTAAATCTTACCTTATCATTAATCGTTTGTGTCACCTTTGCATGAATCTCATTAATCTTTGGTAAATCTTTACTGAGATGAAGCAACTGTACTGAAAAAGAGGTCATATGAGTATTTTATAAAACATTATGTTTTCTGTATATGCTCTATTTATCAGATTCATATTATATTACCTTTACAGACTTCTCTGGAATAGTTTGTTACTTTGTAAGAAAAATATTGATTTTTCTGTTTCTTCTGAATTTGCATGAATAAAGAATGTCCATCCTCTAAATAACCTTTACTGACAACCAACGAAGTACTTACTAATATATGATACGCTTCAACATCTGTAAGTCTGTTCTATAAATAATACATGATACTGAATAATAATTGTGGTGTGATGTAATTCAACACAGCACTATATAAGGTATTATACAACAACACAAAGTGCTGTAAATTTAAGCATAGCATTTTCTTTTTTCTGAAAGAGTTTACCAATTGAGAAATGATACAGGCAAAAGAAGTCAATAATAGAACCAATCTATCAAACAGTTTACATTCTGTTCAAACTCTGAAAGTGAATACAAGAATAGGGTCTCCTCCATGACTGTAGATTTTGCTTTCATAACATGGAAACAAGACCTTAGATAATTTATTACCATAATTAAAACTTTCAAAAATATTAGACTAAAATATGAGACCACACTGACGCCTCTGTCCCAAAAAGAATTTTGGTCACTCTGAGAGTGAACCACCTGCTCAGTTTACATCCTGCTGTTTTACTTCTAACAATTATAGTATTTTCCATGAAGTACTAGTGCAAGACACATGTAAGTTTTATGGTTCTTTATATTCCAGTAATACTTGAAGATGTATATGAAAACACAATTTCTCCTTTTCAAACTTTACATTTGAAGTAAATATTATATTTTGGTGGTGGCTTTTCTTTTCTTTTCTTTTCTTTTCTTTTCTTTTCTTTTCTTTTCTTTTCTTTTCTTTTCTTTTCTTTTCTTTTCTTTTCTNTTCTCTCCTCTCCTCTCCTCTCCTCTCCTCTCCTCTCCTCTCCTTTCTTTCCTCTCTTCACAGTTCCTTTGCTTTCTTATCCATAGTTTGGTACTACTGAGATTTGAGTTGTAAAAACAGATTTAATTTCCCTAGACAACTGTCAATTGTGTTTATATTATGTTTACATTCAGCTCTACAAAAAATAAAACTGTGAAATTAGCTTCTGAAATTAAAAGACTGTGTGCCTATTCATAATCATGGAATCAATTGATTTGGTTCTGAGTGTATGTTTATTTTTATCGATATTTCACATCTTCTTATATTTTTTTGTCCACAAACTAAAACACAATTGTCTCTGAAGATAATTTTGAGCATTTTTTATCTTAAATGAACTCTAAGTTTTGTATCTCTGATGTTAATGATGTTCTGAAAAAAGATTGTAGAAATAAAAGATGATAGAACCGATATCACAAAGTTTATTCTAATAAATTTCCATTTGCAAATTGTTTTCTGAAGCTAGAAAAAAAAAACCAGCTTATAAAGTGTGGAGATGATTGTGTTAATAAGGCATATGATTAGCAAATATAATTAAAACCAACAATTTAAAAATTACTTTTGGGCATACTTTTATGCATTAAGATGAAAGAATATAAAAAAAAATATTTGAGAAACATTCTTGAGGGTTATAAGCATGGCTAATTACTGTGATGTAGCAGATAAAATGTTTGTGAATGAAAATTTTCCAGAATAAACTAATGTTTGTTTGGTTGATTAATGTGCAAGTTAAATCTAGCATTCTCTGCAGAGGTACCATCCCTGCTTGAATTTTATGAAGACAACAGAGAACTTTTCTGTTCTTGCTTTTTGCCATGCACGCGAACTTCATAATATTCATTGAGTCTGAATATATCTGTGGGAGCAAAATGAGCAGGAACTAGGGTCGATGAATGTGATAAACCACCATTGCCCACCTGGACTGCACACAGTGTCCTGAAATACCAAGCCAGACCAAGTAAAACAGAGTCTGTCAAATGATTCTGTGATTCATGGATCACAGACACAAAAGCTTCTTATGCACTGGAATGATCCCAATAAAAATTTGTATAAAATAAATGTATGGTAAATATCCTGTAAATACAAAATAAGTCTGTAAGATGAAGGAAAATAAGTAAATAAATGAAATAATGTTCATATTATAATAAATTGAAAAAAATCAAGATATAAACATAATTTATTTTTTAAAAAGTTTTGCTAATTATTGGTTTGGTTTGCATGGCAAGGTTTTGGTACTGGAGAGGCTACAGGTGTGGCTTCTGCAAGAAGCTGCTGGAAGCTTCCCCCATATCTGATAGAGCTGATGACAACCAGCTGCTAAACAGACCTTGGCCAAAGCCAAGGTAGTCAGTGATGATGGTTAAGCCTCTGGGATTATTTAGTTAAAAAGGGGGAAAAATCCAGTGCAACAGCAACATCAGGTGAAGAGAAGAGGGAAAGAAAATATGTGAGAGGAACAACCAAGGTAGTAGTATTCTCCAAGCACCAGAGCAGAGAATTCCCTGCAGCCAATGGAGAAAACCATGGTGAGCCCAAGAAGTGAGGGGTCTGGGGAAGATGTTTAAGGTTTGATTTTATTTCTCATTAACCTACTCTGATTTGATTCATATTAAATTAAATTAATTTTCCCAGGTCAAGTCTGTTTTAGCCATGACAGTAATTGGTGAGTGATCTCTCCTTGTCCTTACATCTAACCACGAGCTTTTCATTATATTTTCTCTGCCCTGTCCAGTTAAGGAAGGTGAATGATAGAGTGTCTTTGGTGAACACCTGGCTTACAGCTAGGGTCAACCTACCAGAAATGACTTCCTGATATTTTACATTAGAAATATTCTTTTAGGGTGTTTAGATTCTCCCTCATCCATATTCAACTAACCAGGCAAAAAAGCTATGTTAGACATATGTGTTTATACCTGTGGTTTAAACTATTTTATCGGGATTTGTCTTGTGGACAGATAAATACACATGTGTGTCTATTAATTACCTAAATTAATAGAACTCCTCATCCTGTTGGCTTTTCTACTGTTCCTATTTTATGGTTTTGCATCCAAGGGAGAATAGGATCTTAGCTTCTTTATTTCCATTGCTTGTCAATACATTTCTTGGATAACAGTCTGTTTTTGAAAACACAAAATCAGAATGCTCAAGTTATGACAGCCTTATGTAGGGTTGCATAAGGTTGCATAAAGACATATGGCTGATATCAAAGATGAAGGTTGTTACTGTTCAACTGACATGGCCTCAAAACTTGGCATCAAATCACAAGTATTTTTTCTCACAATAATAATCATAATTCCTAATGGTTTCTACTTATTTCACAAGGAGTCTTAGACTTCCTTTTGCATACTGAGATTTCCCTTCTAGCAGGGAGTTACTTTAGAACAACGGTTAGCATCAGCGGCAAGCTGGATGTATGGCCAATTGTGGCAATCTTCCCATTTTGAAACAATGCATATATCGTATCATAAGATGCATGAAATATGTCAGTATAATACCTGGAGTATTGTGTCCAGTTTTGAGCCCCTCATTTCCAGAAGGACATACAACACCTTGAGAGAGTCCAGTGCAGGAATTAGGGGTTACACTGCTCTGTGTTAATACAATGTAACCTAGATGACACGAAGAGAGAGAAGTCCCGATACTTTATTGCTATATTTTCTTTAAATAGTCTGCAGGATAGTAATTTTAAAAATACTCAGCTACCTTTCCTATTAAAGTTTCATCAATTTTATTGCATCAGGATAGACTATATATGTCCATGCTATTTAGCTCCCTAGTAAGAACTGAAATCTGAGAAAATTCAGTACTTGAAAGTAAAAATGACAATGCCTTGTCTCACTTTTTTTTATGGTCTATTTCTAGTTTTTTTAACCAATAATTTTCTTTTGTGTTTTAAAATCATGATAATCAAAGTGGTCAAATATAGAAAAATAACATTTCCCTGTCACCCCTTGTCACCAGATGCTCACTTCAGATTGCTGGACATTAACTTGCCTCAACATACACCACACACACTCCATCTCCCTTTGGGGGTTATGCAAATTACTTTGACAGTAGGAACCAGAGGGAGGATGTGTGTATTGAAATACACTGCAGTGGAACACCTGTAGTGACTAAGAATAGAATTATTGAGTTATAAAGTTTGGCCTTAAACCAGCATGTATTCAGCTTTACTTTTTCATTTGGCTTGTGGTTTTTTTTCCTTAGTTTTCAGTTTTGTAGTTATGCTGCAAATATATGGTACTTCATATTGGTAGTCATATTTGAGAAAATTTATTCATACTTTATCTGGGGAATTGTTGCTTAACTTTCATGCCCTTGTCATGTTTTAACCAAGAAAGTAGCTAAAACAAGCACACAGCCATTCACTCAGCCCTCCAATGCAGCCTTGTACCTCCCTGCCAAATCAGTTATGTACCAAGTGTGATGTCATATGGTATGGAATATTCCTTTCATAACTTTCTATCAGTTGTCCTGTCTATGTCCCCTTCTGACTTCTTGGGCATCCTCCCCCCCCACCCGTTGGCAGGCCAGCATGAGAAGCTGAAAAGTCCTTTACTGCTTCGCAGCAACTGAAAATATCAGTGTGTTATCAACATTATTCTCTTCCTAAAACCTAAACACAGCACTAACCAGCTGCAGCCAGCAGAAAATTTAACTCTACCCCAGGACGGCCCTATAGAGCTGTCATAAGAGTGGCAGATGGGTATGGAGTTTTGTACTAGTTGTGTAGCAGCAAACTTCATAGTATACAATGTTTTATGTGGAAGCCTAACTCTTGTCTGTGCTGAAGATGTTTCCAGATGAACTTTTGACTGTGACACTATTACTGTGATCCAAAGGGAGAAAGTATTTTACCAGGTGTAAAATAGTGATTACTATAATCAAACTGTCACTGTAGTGGGCTCCCACTTAGTTCATTGATAAAACTAAGTTTTAAATGTCAGTGCTTATAAATGTCTAAAGGGTGGATGTCAAGAGGGTGGGGCCGGACTCCTCTGTATAGTGCTCAGTGACAGGATATGGGGTAACGGGCACAAACTGGAACATGGGAAGTTCCATCTCAATGTGAAAAAACATTTACTGTGAGGGTGGCAGAGCACTGGCGCAGACTGCCCAGAGTGGGTGTGTAGTTTCCTCCTCCAGAAGTTTTCAAAACCTGCCTGGATACAGTCCTGTACAACCTGCTCTAGGTGATCCTACTTTATCAGGGAGGTTGGACTAGATGATCTCCAGAGGTCCCTTCCTACTGCTACCATTCTGTGAATTTGTGATTCTCTAATGGGAAATCATTTAAATTATAAACAGATTTTGGAGCTTCCAGAGAGACAACAGAGAATTCATAAGGAAGTTCAAATTAAAATAAGATACTTAATAACGTGCTACATAGAAGAATTCCTCTAGCTTGAAGTCTGAAGGTTCGTAATGGCACTAAGTATGAAGAACAGATATAGGATTGGAGAGCATATAGCTGGAACCAGTAGAGTTCAATCTACCTTATAAATATTAAAAAAACCCACACAAAAACTAGGCATAGGCACTAAGAGGTCACACTTCCACAGTAAGATTTTCTTTTCCTCCTTTTCTATGTAGAAATTTCAAAATACTATGATGCTTATTATTTGCTCATTGAGCTTGATGTGTACCAGGTAAATATGATCATTACTAATTAAGTAAAACTGACACAGTTTAGTATTTTTTATAAGTTAAAGTAGGATCCTTACCAAACTGATGTGCAGTGTTGCCAAGAAGTTAAAGTTGCAGTTGACAAGCTTTTCCATATTTGAATTGCTAAGTAAGGACTGACAAAAAAATCTGTAGGTAGAAGATTTGTATAAAATTGTGATATATTCTTATGCTATTTCCAGTATAAAAAAAGATAACCATGCCTAGGAACAACTGAAATAGATTTTTCTGTGACAGGTGTAATGCTGGAGGGGAGTCTTGGGGAGAAGTTTGGGTTTTTTAAGGAATTTTTCTTGTATTTTGACAGCAAGTATTCCACTGAAACATCTAACTAGTCAGAAACAATTCATTTTGACAAAAATGTTAATAGAAAATGATAGTTCTCCTTCCTTACATTGCATACAGTTAATTTCCACTTAATTTGTATTGTAAAATAAAAAATAGTCAAATTATCTACTCTATTTATACCTTTATATCTTACTTTTAAGTACTTTGTATATTTTTATTTTAAGAAAAATAGAAATTTAAATATTTTCTTCATAGACAATATGACATAGACAATAAGTTTCATGTATGAAAATTTGAAATTCTCAGGATCAATTCTGTGTGTAGGTATATGTGTGAACAGGTCTGAGTGACAACAATTGGAGAGGGGACCATAGGTCATAAGGACTGTTAGGTCTGGGTGCTAGCAACTGGAGAGACCTTGGTATGGATTTTTTCCTCCTGAAAACTGAAGTGTGTAGTAGTAAGTCACCACCAAACTTCATTCCTAAACTATGAACCTCAGGTTGTCCAAGTGACAGTAAGGATCTGAAGTCAGCTGTTAGCGGGACAGATTGCCTACCTAAAGTCAGCTAAGGGAAGGACCCATACAGCATGTATAAATATATAAGTCAGTGCCAAAATTCTGTCCTTGTCAGCCAGAAGGAAGGAACAGGACCAAGCCATCCATGCTGTTCATGTTTGCAAGAGTTCTCTGTGCTTCTGCCCATGGCAGTCTTTGTGGTGAGCCATGTGTGTGCTTGTTGATTTTTTCACTGTGGGCATGCTTGTGTTTGCATCTATTGGGAAATGCAAGCCCAGCCTTGCCACTAGGAAGACCTGGGGACACAGTGCTGCCGCAACCTTGCCTCTATCAGATGAGGTTTTGTAGCCTTTAACAATGTTGAAGTTCTGATTGGTGTGACATAATGCACAGAAGTGTTGACTATTTCTATAATACAGGTTACATATGTCTTTGCAGTGACATTTCTTTTATATACTTTATGTAAAGGGCACTATGAGCTTTTAACAGATTTGTGACTTTCAGCCATTCAATTTATTGCCAGGCAGTCTCAGATGCCTGGACAAAAACTTCCATTCTCTCATTCCTCTGCATGAGCAAGTTATCTTTTTCAGATATGAGTAAATCTAAAGGAGAAAAAGAGCAAAGAGGAATAAAAGACAACTTGTGCTGGAAACATCAGTAGTATGACATAAGCATATGGAATAAGATGGCAATCTCAAGGGACCGTGGTCTTTTGTTCAGCTTGCTGGAGGACACATCATTTTTTTGCCCTCAAAGCATGACTTCCTTTCTCCAATATGAGATTATTTGAATGAAAACAATAGTATGATTCCATAAATTTTAAGGTAATAGTTTGCTGTGCGCACACACACACATACACACTTTCATATATATACACAGACACATATAGGTATGTATATGCAGTAATAAATTTTTCTCAATGTACTTGCTACTCACAGTCCTCTATCCTTTATCTGATATGACTGTTCTCCATTTATATTCTCTATTTATATTATTTCTCCCCTATTTATAACTTCTACAAGGAAATATTACTGTAATATACAACAGATGTTATAGCTCATGCATTATAATAAAACAAAGAATTGAAAAATAGAAATTCACAGACCAAATCTCTGCATATATTACAACACTGATATACTTACAAAGTTCTAAAAATTTTAATGTTGAAACTCAAATAAGTTCTGTAGTTCTGAAAAGTAGATCCACAGTGACTAATTTCTACAAGAAAATAAAAAATGTTATACAGAATGCTTGTGAGAACTGTATGATTTCATTTAGCTTCCCGAGTCTGATGCTTATTCACATGATCTGAATGAGTTCATAGGCTTTAGTTGAGTTATTACTTGCTTAGAAATTACATGCTTGCAGATGCTTAAGTGGTGGCTAATACATCACATTGCTTGAAATATATACTGCATTGAGCTGTGATAATTAAGGAGCTGTAGCTCCTTTAATCTCTTTTTAATTCTCACTCTGTACTGTTTGGTTAAGAAAACATTTCTTCCTAATACATTTCACAAGTTAATAGCTGGAGACATGTAGCGGGTTTGCTCAAAATATAGTTTCCTTCTGAGAGGTGACTGTCTAAAACAGTACTTTCTTACTGTGCAATCCAGCTCTCTGTGCATAAGATGTTCACGTACCTGCATTATTGCCTTCTATTAGATTTATTCCTAATGATTTTGTTTGTCTTTTTCACACACCTGTAGGCTTCCAGTACTGGTGTGCATTGTGGTAGGTAAGTGCTAAGGAAAATCTGTGTTTTTACAAACTAAAATTACTGGTTGACATTGGTTTAAATTTTGTTGTTCCTGGAATTAAAGGAAATGGATTTTGCATTATCAGTGAAGTTATTTAAATAACACACTATTGCATTTTCCTATTGTCAGTATATGAGGTAATCTGATTTATAGTCCAGTCCTGTCCTGTCCCCTGCAGTCGAGGAGAGTGCTGAAGTACATACCTTAAGTACTTTTTAATCAGATCCATGTTTAGTTTAGAAGGTATTTTGTGTGAGGGAGATAGGGTTATTTTTCAGTTTCTTATTTCAGATTTTTGTTACTTCTGGTGTTACAATTTTTCTCTCTTACCACTTCTTATTTTTTTCTCTGTGTCCAAACTCTCTCAGTACCATTCACTTTGTACAAAGGACATGAAGAAGCAGAATTCTACCAAGAATTCTCAAAATTATCAGAAAACAGAAGCAGCCAGCTCAGTTATGCCAGCATTAAACAGAAATATCCTACAGATTTTTCAGTGCTGGATCTGAAAAAAAAAACATGTTCTGTATGATTTTTTGTTAAGAAAGGCTCTAAAACCAAGTCCTTATAACATGCACTATAGTGCGTGCAAATAATAACATATTTATCCATAATTCTTCCACAGATACCTCAAAGCTGATATCCAACAAGGAATTAGGTTCTTCTTAAAAGTTCATTAGCTACATATTGGTAAATTATCTTTTTGCATCTTGTAAAGAAAGACTGGAAGCAGTTGTGAAAAGGACAAATCTCAATTGGGAACTATCCTTTTAGGTACTTAGAACAGATAAAAGGAAAGTGCATTCTGGAGCTGTACCCAAAGGATTATTATTATTGGGATTTTCTTTGGCAGAAAGCATTGATTTTATATCTCTTTGTGCAGCCACAAAATTATCATTCTCCGAGAAAAATGGTGCTTGTGATTTTTTACATGATTCAGTCAGAGATTTTCAACTATAGTTTAGTCCTTGGGAGGAAAGGTGGTAGATTCGCTGCTGAGGCTGGCACTGTAGCTATGGTTTTTTTCTTATATTTTGTATCTTTTTCATATGGGATCTCAAATTGCTCCTGAAATGGATGGGCTTCGTTGTTACCAGACATGTAGATGTGTTCTAGAATTCTTTTTAAAGCCCCACCTAACCACAAAAAAAGAAAAAGCAACAAAAAAAGCTCTTTGTGTATTTCCTTGTCATATTTGAGAAAGAACAAAAAGCCCTTAACTGCAGATCCCCTTGGAAGCATCAAGATTAAGACATTGTGTGGCTTTATAGTACTTCCCACTTAAATTCATTCTTAGAGTGTAAAAAATAGGAAAAGAAAAATTTCAAAATATATAAGTAAATCTTGAGCAGTAGATGGAAAAAAATGAAGTAATTAAAATTAGCCAAAAGCATAAATATTGGTATGATTAAATATGCTATAAGAAATAATAAAATATTTTAATATTTTTTTACTAACATTCACTCTGGTGATTTGTAAACTCATACATATTATGTGATAATACACATTTAATGTAAATATTTTCTTTGAAATCTGAACAATAATAATAAATATTTTCTGTGTCAGTGTGTAGTACCTGATATTTCTGTCAGTGCTTACTGTATTCATTTTTGTTTCTGACAGATAAAATTGGACCTGCTTTCTATTACTTCTTAATTTACTTAATTCAGATCAAATCCCTGATCACAAATATTTCTCCAGTATGCACTGTGTGATAAGAGTTTGCAGTAAATCAATTAAGGCTGTATTTTCTTCCATAGTAAGATCACAAATGAAAGGACTTCATTTTCCAAGGAAACAAGTCATAAGGGAAAATTTGTGTTTTATAGTTTATGCAAACTACTTTATACCCCAGAGAAACCGTAACACTCCCTCTTCCTGTAACTCCTCAAAATTTCAAAATATAACACCCTGTAATTGGAGAAAGAATAGATTATTGGAAGTCATTCATGCATTATTCAACATCATAACTCGTCAAAATTAATTTCACAATTTAACATGGAGTTGAAACTAATTTACAGTGTCTTATAATTTCATGCTTAAAAATTGTGTTTAGCCTGTGTTTTTCATTAATATTATGAAGAGAGAAAATATGAGCATCACATTAAACTATAAAATATTTAAGAAGACTGAATAGGTTTTTTAATTTTCATTCACAAATACCAATTTATTAGGTTAAGAAGAATTGCAAAGGAAGGAAGAGAATTGTGTATGGAAATATGTTACTTAATTTTACTGGAAAGCTAACTTTGAGAAGAAAACAATGCAACCGTGAAATGAAAAAAAATAAAGCATAGTAGCACATGTTTAAAGTTTTTCTTTACTGTATTTATTAATAACAGATGGGAATCTTTCATTATTTTTACAATAGTTACTTAGTTATATATATATTACATAAAAGCTTTTTCACAAAAGACCTGATAAAACTATACTATACTCAACATACTAAAAAGAAGGAGAGGAAAAACAAAGGCAAATGGATTGTATGACATAACTCTTGGTGATCCTGCTGAGGCAGGGGGGTTGGACTAGATGACCTTTCGAGGTCCTTTCCAACTCCTAATGTTCTGTGATTACAGAATTGATGTAATAGTTACTTATTTTTCTATGAGTAACACATTGGTTTGAAAAAAGTAAAAGCTTCTACAGTTAATTAAAAAAAGTTTTTTAAATGTACAAAATGTCTCTCTTCTTTTTTTTTTTGTAAGCTTTAATAGCCTCATTAATACCTACTGTTTTTTAATTGACATTTTAATTGTGAGAGAAAAGAATCATATGCAATCTACTAATTTTCTGATGAAGATCTTTCTATACATATAGAAATGTTTCTCTTTATCCTTTACTTAAATTCTGTTTGTGAGGCTGAAGAAATTATTTCAATGATGACTTCAATGGAAGGTTTTGTTTGCATGTGCTTAAAACTGTAACTTTAACCATTTAAGCTGTATGTCTCTTGTGTTTTTTTCCAGAGAAGTAAAACTGCTGTTCTCCAGGAAAAGGCATTGTTCTGACCATCCTAAAAACAGTTAAACAGACTAAACTAATTGCAGATGACTATATAAAAGTTCTATTAGCACCATAGAGAAGTGCAATTAATTTAGCAAGCATATCCCTGAGTCCAAGTGATGTTTACAAGAAAGCAAGTATTTGATAACTCACTGGGTATGCAGCAACCATTAAAAGGTAATTGAACATGGTCCAATCCAGGTAATACTATGAAAAAAAAACTAGTTATTCTCCTCCTTGGAAGAAAGCATGTCTTCCTAGGCATGAGGAGAGCACATCTTCCTAGGCACAAGAGAGAATATTATGTGGTTTGGATATTGATGAGACAGCTTCTGAAAATGTTTCTGAAATGTAAGCGGTTTTAAAACAAAGGTGAAGGAAAGACAGGTGCTAGAAGACTCATAAGAAAAACAAAGCTAAGCTACTTAAAGGATAAATTTAAGTGACAGGGGAAAAAAAAATATGACAATTATCCAGTGTCAGAACAAAGATAAAAAGATTTTGCTAGTAAGTGTTCTCTGCAGTGTTTCAAAAGCGCTTGTGTCCTGGTGGTCTAAATAAGAATTTATCTAAAGCATGAGGTGGTTTCTCTGGGGGTTTTCTTCCCATAGAAACAAAGATTCAGGGAGAATTGTTTATGGCTATGAATTATCTTGACACAAAGCCAAGATAAAGCTGGGGTGCACTTTGAAATCCTGCAGTGTAATAGCTACAGACAAGCTGATATTTTCAGTCTGTTCAACATGAAAAGACCAGTTGTGACTGAAAACAATTTTTTTAGAATATACTCATCTAGGCCCACTTGGAATCTGTTCTTTTGCTGTCAACAAATACTCATACAGACCTTTCAGAAGACATTAATGTCATCTCTCAACCATATTTTAGCCTAGTTTTTTTGAGTCATTTTTGTCATGCAAAAAATTACACAGTGTTTAAAATCTGTCAACAAAACGAGCCCAAAGTTTTCACTAGATTTTAATTTGCACATGTCTAAAATAACTGACTTATGCTTTCTTGGGACGTGAAAGCATCACTTCATGGCTGGGCTAACATGGAACAGTTATTCTCGATTCAGTTTGGTACAGATAAAGCACAGAAAAAAAACCCCAAACCAAACTAAACCAAAATGACTCTCATGTTTATTACTCAAATTACTTAAGCCAACTGTCAATGGCTGGTCATCATTTACATTAATAACTATGAAGTGCTACTATTTTAAGTTAATTAAGTTAAGTTTTAGCACATTATATAGCTGCATATTGAATTTGGATTTAAATCCTTACTCATACCTTCACAATTTATATTGCTAGCTAGCAAGTTTTTGTAGTGCTTGTAGGTGGCTTTCCGACTCATTTTGATCAGGAAGCAACTAAGAAAGGTGAGGCTTTGTCTTGTTTGCTCTCTGGGAGCAGGTCTTAAAATCTTTTGATCTGTACCTGTAGCATAAGGAAAACAGGGCAACAACCAAATAGAAAGAATAGAAAGAGTTTAGGAATGAAGGATTTTAATAAAGAAACTGCATTAAGACTTTTTGTATGTTAAGGAACTATTTTTTCATAAAGAGAAAATATAATTGATGTGTTTGATTAAGGTCTAGGATCACCATAACAATGTAATTTCAGTATGTGGCCGTAAGCTTTCCAAGAAAGATCATAGTACTGGGATCAAGCAGAAGAAAGAAAACAAATGTATGTTAATATCCTGTAAATACAGATTAAGTGTGTAAAATGAAGGAAAACAACCAAAGTAAGAGAAAGTGGACATGTTTATGTTTTAATAAAGTGAAAAATATGAACATAATTTCCACTTTGAAAAACATTTTTGCTTATTACAGAATCACAGAATCTTAGGAGCTGGAAGAGACCATAAAAGATCATACAGTCCAACTCCCCTGCCCAAGCAGGATCATCTAGAGTAGATCACATAGGAATGTGTCCAGATTGGTCTTGAATGTCTCCAAAGAAGGAGACCACAACCTCTCTGGGCAGCCTGTTCCAGTGCTCTGTCACCCTCACAGTGAAAAAGTTCCTTCTCCTTTTAAGATGGAACTTCCTATGTTCCAGTTTGGAACCATTTCCCCTTGTTCCTCCTGACACTCACCCTTTATATATTTATAAATGTTAATGAGGTCTCTCTTAGTCTCCTCCAAGCTGAAGAGACCCAGCTCCCTCAGCCTTTCCTCATAAGGAAGATGTTCCACTCCCTAAATCATCTTATTTTGGGCATATGTGGCAAGGATTTGGCAGTGGTGGTGAGGCTGCTGGTGTGGCTTCTGTGAAAAGCTTCTAGAAGCTTCCTCTAAGTCCAACAGAGTCAATACCAGCTGGCTCCAAGACAGACAGACCATGGCGCTGGCCAAGACCATGCCAATTAGCAATGGGATAGTACCACTGGGATAACATAGTTAAGAAGGGAAAAAAAACCCCAAAACTGCAAGCATCAGTTTTTTTTCTGCCAGAGAAGGGGGTGAGAAGATGTGAGAAACTTTGCAGACACTGAGGTCAGTGAAGAAGGAGGGGGAGGAAGTGCTTGAGGCACCAGAGGAGAGATACCCCTGCAACCCATGGAAAAGACTGTGGTGAAGCAAATTGTCCTCCTGTAGAACCTGGATGATGATGGGGAGCACAGATTCCACCTGCAGACCTTGGAGGACCCCACCCTGGAGTGGATAGAGACAGCTAAAGGAGGCTGTGACCCCATGGGAAGCCTGTGCTGGAGTATGCCCCTGGCAGGACCAGCACTCTATAGAGAGAGTAGCCCATGATGGATTTGCTGGCAGGACTTGTGACACTGTGAGGGACCCACAATGGAGCAGTCTGTTCTTGAAGGTCTACACTGCATGGAAGAGACCCACACTGGAGCAGCTCACAAAGAAATGCAGCCTGTGGGAAGGACTCATGTTCATTGAGGATTCTCTCCCATGAGAGGGACCCCACACTAAAGCAGGAAAAGAGTGTGAGGAGTCCTTCCCATGAGGAGGAATGAGAGGTAAGGACAATGCGTGATGAACTGACTGAAACCCCTGTACTGCTGAGGAGAATTCAGGCGTGAAGTTGAGGATCTGAGGAAGGGAGGGATGACAGGAAGATGTTTAGGATTTGGTTTCTATTTTCTAATTTGCTATTAAAAAAAAAAAGTCAATATAATTCTTTAGAGCAGCCCTGTCACTGATTGAAATATAAGAAATTACAGAAACAAGTATTTTGTTTCAGTTTTTAATCATAGAATCCCATCACAGACTACAGTTTTGAGATTTATTATTAAGGCCCTTTCTGAGCCCTCAGAAGAATCTTGTCATGTTAGATTTATTCTAGAAGACATACTATAGCTACAAGTACTTTTTGGTCCTGTAATGCTTGTGAAAACATTGCTTTTTGCTAACATAGTTTCTTAGCAGTCAGGGTACAGAATATATCAATTTAAAATAAGTTTTCAATGTATACTGATAGATTCCTATTTATTTTGTTTTCCTTTTTTTTTCTTTTTTTTTCCTTGTGTCTGTGTGTGTCTCGTTATCATTTTCCTTTTATAAATTGAACTACAGAAACAGAAACTGAAATTCATACCTGGCTCATGAAAGGCAATTCTATATGATACTATGAGAAATCTGACAGATTTGACAGTTCTTAGTCTGGCTCAAAGGCGCTGAATTAGATTGGAAAAAAATGGCCAAAGGATAGATAAGAAACCAATTAGTCCAGGGGAAGTGTGGAATAGGAATAGAAATAGGAATTGTGGCAAAAATATGATGTGGTCTTAAAAAGTGTTATTGAAATTAAATTGTCATGATATAATGTAATTATCAAAGATTATTCTTGCATTAACTGAAATACAGTTCTAAACTTACTAAACTGAGGGTGTTAGGAATTAGCAAACTGTCATAAAACTACATTTTAATGATAAACAGATGTTTGAAATTCCTGCTGGCTGGGATTGCCTCCTAGCAGGCCTATGTCCTATCTAATAAAAAACTGCTTTGATTTGATTCCTTGTGTTTCTTGTGAGAGAAATGTGACAAAGCCCTTCCTCCTTTTTTTTTAGAACTCTAAGAATGGAGTATAAACTGTTCTGTGTCAATCCCCAGTTTCACTTCATTCTCTTTGATGATGGAGGTTGTTTTTAAATGGATATTTATTTCCTCTTACAAAAAGTAAAGCTAAACCAAAATACTACAAAAATAGAATGGCCATTTTCAAGTTCAGAGTAAATCAGATGTCTGCTAAATGGGTCCTTGTTTTGAAACTTGAACAGAGATACTTTTTAGCATTGACCCATTTTGTCACTGGCATGTCACTTAGCCCCTTTGAAATGACAATTTTATACATGCCTTATGCTGCAGTGATTGCAAAGCCCTTTTATTTAACTCATACTCCTCATCACTGCTTTGATTCATTTTTATCACTGCAGGCTATGCCTGTCAAAACTTCCTAGGCCTAAAAGTAATCTTAAGAGTGCTGGTTGCAGTGAGTTTGGAATCTCATAAAACTTTGTTCTACACTTTAAAATATTTTGTGATTCACTTGATGTGCACTATTACCTAAAATTCATCATGTAAACATAGTCTTAACTCACAGAGGGGTTTAAATTTTCAAATTTATTAGAGAGCCACTTACTTAAGAGCACACAGAAATGGGTTGTAAAGGGGGGAAATAATATTTTTGGGGATTTTATTTTGTAGAATTTTATTTGTAGTATTGAAGATATTTCTACTTTTGTGTAAAAGATGTAGCATTCAATAAAACATCAGTTGTATACAGTGTGCACACATATATTTTCCTTTTAGGTATTTGAATATTTTTAACTATCTGCTTTGAATGTTACAGCACATAGTAGTGTATCCAGAATATTCTCTTATTTTAAAACTTCCCAGCCTGAAGCAAAAGAAGCAAAAATTACAGGTTAGTCTTCATGCTAACAACAGTAGAAGTAAAGAAAAAAAGAAAGAAAACTGGAATTGAAAAATATGTAGGTTTTAATCTTTCTGTTGATGTTGCTGCCAGTCTCCATATTACACACACCCACACCCACACACCACACAAAGAAACAAAGCAACAAAAATGTGCCACTCAACCATTAAGAACTTGATTTATTTCAAGTATATATGTAATTCCCAGTCCAAATGTTTCCCCAAAGGTGTGAACAGCCATGGCCTGTTCTTTAAAAGGAAATGGTTTTTAAATGCAAACAGTCAGGTCAATGAAACAAGTTAGTGAATTTTAGCGTGTCTAAATATTACTTTTATTTAGATACAAAAGATTAGATTTACCATGAAAGACCACTATAAATGGCGACTATTTTGTTCAAATACAAGTTTCCAGTAAAATATTATAAAGTAGTTAGATACTATGTATAACTTTTAATGAGACAACAGGTCTTTCATCATACTTCCAGTAAATGATACAAGCTTCTAAGAAGCATTTTTCATTTTTAACTTCTTTTCTCCCCCCTAACAATTACTTTTACATTTCTTACCTTCTGTTCTCATCCTTTTAGAACAATGATGTGAAAAAAAAAAATAATATATCGAAGTGACATCTCTTCATCTGTTTGGAACTAATAATGCCTTCACAACAAACAGTTGTTTTGGTACATGCTGGATACTGATGTAAAGTAACAGTGGATGAAAGCATATGGAATAGTTACCTAATGTGTATGTTTACTTCCTGACATAATTAGGTCATTCTTCCAAGGTTTCCAGAGTAAATTAATTGAGGAAAGCTCTCAAGATAATTTTAAAAAAGAATGCTTGTTGTATAAACCTGGAAATGAGTATAGAATCTTTAATTTTTTTTTAATAAAATGATCACAGTTACGCATGTTGAATGACACATTAGTCTTTTCATTTCTGTTAAGAAAAAAAACAACCAAAAAAACCCTATCCAGTTCCTGAATGTGAACTGATGTTATAGATAGGGATGTTAGTCTTTACCTAGGTGGGAAGAGATATGTCAGGAAAGTATTTATTTTTAAAAAATTATTATTTGATTCTAGAATGAGAAATAAACATTGAGGAAAAAACACACCAGATATCAGAATAGTTCAGGATTTCCTACTTGTTCTTTTGATTGGAATCAGAAGTCTTCCTGACAATGTAGTAACTAAGTTTCAAAGCTTAGAACAGAAATTGTGCTCTGTTACTACAGCTTCTTTGCTGTAGGAAAATTCCTGAACACTTCACTAATGGTGTTAATAATAGCTAATTGCATGTGAATTTAATAAAACTTTATGCACGTTACTGCACTGGATAATGTGGTATCTTGTTGGTCAGCTTTGCTTTTTAACTATTCTTATTTTAGTATTAACAATTTTTAATAGAATATTCTTCCAATAATGTATAAATATGTATTACTACTCCTAAAGTAAGAGGAAATAAAAACATATGTGTCTACATTAAAGGCTGAGTGACCTTATGTTTATGATGAGTATTAAAGACTGAAGCATCTAATAAAAAGGTAAAAATTATAGAGGTAGCAAACAGGAAAAAAAAAGGAAAAAAATCATATGAGCTTCGAGTATAAAAATCCTGAAAGTAATTTTTGCCATGTATTTACTTTTGTGATCATTCTATGAAATATTTTTTATCAAGTAAAGATATACAATAACACTATGTCCGAATAAAAATATGCACTTGATCAAGTATTCTGTAATTAATATATCTCTCTTTCTCTCTATATATCAATATAATTAATGATATATATATAAGTGTAACTCACAGAATACTTTGTTCTCTCAATTAAATTCCAAATAGAAAGATTTTGAGGTAAACGTCCTACATTTGCACTTTTGGCTGTAAAATATGAATGCGACTGAAAAGGAAACAAGCTTATTAATAAACCAAATGTGTAGGCAAAATTAGCATAATACAATTTGAACTAAAAAATAGTCACAAAATTTATATTCTTAATAAATAGATGAGGAAATAATGTGATATTAGCAACAAGAAATGACAATCTCACTTGTATTAAAGTAATCAAATATAAACCTGTTTCTGTAAGGAGGCATTCAACATTTCTCCTTGGTGTGGAATTGTACTAATTTCAAAGGTGATCCATCAAAGCAGACCTAATTTGCTAGAAAAAGTCTGTATGCATTTTTCCCATATGATTCTCCCTCTAAGTTATAAAACAAAAATAATAACAAAACAGAAAACTAAACCTTAACAAACCTGGAAGATTTGGAAATCTACATCTCTGAATTAATCACAGGGTACCTAGGGGCCATATTTTTATAACACTAAGAAAAGTCGTGGAGGTAATTTATTATTAATTTACACATAAAACAATTTTTCAGCTTTGCCTTGCTAAAAGAAAGTTTCCCCTTTTGCCCATCCTAAAATCAAGAAGGTTGGAAGCTGAAGGAATTAATCTTGTTTAATGGCATGGTTAATCATATGTATCTTGCTAAAACATTACGTAGAAAAAACCCTTACAGGAGTATCTTTGTGTTACCACAATGGGTATTATGTGAATTTTTCTGTCAGACCCATTTGAAGATAGCCGTTTAGGTTTAGACTTGTATAAAGTCATGCTAAGTTGATATTATTCAAACCAGGAGAGCCTAAGGCTTGGTTTGTATTACAAAGTTCTGCTGCCACAGCTATGTCAGCCTGCACTACACCAACAACGACAGAAGAAACAACAGAAACCCTCTGTGGCACCTTTATAGTGGGAAGCCCCTCCACATAGACTTCACTATGTACACAGAAGAGCGCTTACTGCTGTCCACACTAATGAGGTGTGTGAGGTGTGTATATTTGATGTAGTTCAGTGATAGGAAGGTACCAATGGTTGTTTCAGTGTAAACACAGAGAAAAAAGTTGAAGTAAAAGAACTAGAATCCAGCCCCTCTTACCACTAGACTACGGACTCACAGTTCTGCACAGCTTCCTTTCCTAGTCCTTGCTTTCTCCCTTTCAGGCAATAATTGAAACATCATAGGAAGGCATCCTGTCACACAGAAGAAACTTTCTGAGTTTAATACAGTCCACAAGGCAAATGTGGATACTGAATATTAGAAGTTGCTTACCAAGTAAACACTTTAAATGACATTTGTATAAACATTAAATATATTTTAATAAAATATGCAGGCAAAATATATAGTAGAGCCAGGGTTAACTATAGCTTTAAACTTCTGTTTGAAGTGAACAATAATCACTAATTGGCTTTTGAAACACAGGGACATATTTCTCTATATATGGGAATAATGGACTTGAATAATGGACTTGAATAATGGCTTTTGATGATGAACCTGAATGAAAGAATTGCTCAGTGTTTTCCACTGACTGTTTCATGAAAACTTTCTGATTTGTTCTCATTAAATTAATTGCTCTGCATCCTTTACAAATCATCTATTTAATTTCATTTTCTGTATACAGAACATAGCCTTCTATTTCATGGCTCTGAAATTCATTGCAATGCTAATTTCTAGAAATGCTGAGGTTGCCATGGGATTTCACCCTACAATTTCTAGAATCCTTTTTCTTTTCCCCTGTAAGCTTGCTTGCCCCTACAGTAACACATCTACCATTTCCAAAACAAATTGTCCTAAACCAATCTGATAGTTACTAATTAGAGCTCTTATCCAAATGAAAACTCTGAAACTTGTATTTCAGATTTTTTGACAGATCTGGAGATTATTAAAGGCTAAAAAACCCCACTTTTTTTTTTTTTNTTTTTTTTTTTTTTTTTTTTTGTGAGTTTCTCAACACACCCTTCACTTAATTACAGGTCACATTAGCTACTTTAGAGTTATTGTGCTGTAAACTAAGCAGAGTTCCTGATACTGTGATTTCTTCCATCTAGCAAATATTAAAATACATCTATGACAGCTTAAAGTTTAACAATAATAGAAGTAAACAGCAGAAAAGAAAAAAAAAGAGATTAAAATCTTCAATTACTTTCATATTTCACTTTGCTAAGAAATCAAATCACCTTTAGCTATTATCACATGAACCGTATACAAAATAAAATCCATAGATATAGAGAAAAAATATTAAGATATTAATGTGACTAATATGTCTTATACAACTAAAGACAGTATGAAAGAGAAAGGTTTTGAAAAACTATTGTGTTTTGGGGATCTTGGGGAAAATTCTGTGAGAAATCATAACTTTCATTAGGTCTTTAAAAATGTTTCCCTATACAGTTTTAGTGATCCTAACTGGAAAACAATTATACTTAAGGAGTTAGTGATCCAGATAATAGTGAACCTGAATAGGCACAGGCCTATGATGTGCATGCACATAGATGTGCCCATCAGTCCTGTAGCTCTTGGCTGCATGTTAAGCTCAGCCAGCAAATCCTGATGCAGGAGCCTGTAGCTGTCGCACTTGGTACCAGTAGTTATGCTACCTGTGTATTTATCTCAAATACCTGTGTAATATCTCAAAACAAAGTAGTGTTTTCTCATGTGAACATTCTTTTGCTTGACAGTAGAAATTTTGAATAAACTGTTTTCTACAAAGGAAGTCCTATGAGTGCTCCAAGGAGCAAAATGATGGCCAACCTTTCCACACAAAGAATTTGAGCGGTATGCATTGCCCTGCTCAGAGGCTTTGTCAGATGATGCTGCCCAACCCAGGGTTCCCAGCATTTTTTTTTTCTGCTAGATTTAATTGTGGTAAATAGTATCTTAATATCTTTTGGAATCTTGCTGTTATGGGAAAATGTGGCTAGTACATTTTGCTGGACAAATAAGTATATAGTATTAAAATGATAGCTGTAATATTATAGTTTACACTTCTATTTTTGATTCATATGTCCGATTTAAAGTATATTGATAGTGAACAGTTAATCATTTGTCTTATTTTCCAGATAAATATGTATGTGTGTCAGATATAATCCTTGGTTTAGCAGCTGTGGGAAAATCTCATGCTCCTCGAAGATATGTTTCTGGTCATATTCACTTTCCTAAGAACTCAATTTCAGTATCACTTCAAGGCACTCAAAATGCTATTTTCCATACTGCCTCCTAGTCTCCAGGCAGAAGATATTTGTCAGCCATGTTTTCCAAGGTATAATAAACATGAAAAGTTATCACAAGCACAGCCTCGTTTCTAAGTGGCTGTTCATGTAAGCTTGCTGTTCAGGAGAGCATTTTTTTTTAGTTTTAATTTTTGCATAGACACTAGATGGGAGGGTGTGTGTGTGTGTATAATACTAATAATAATTATAAAAGTTAAAAGTGTAACTGAAATTTCAGTACAGATTAAAATAAAGAATGAAGATTTTAAACACAGGTTCAGATAAATTGAGAGAAGTTACATCTCAGAATACAGCAGTGAAACATTAAAAATTCTGACCTGGTTGTATGAGTTCTTTGAGCAAATATTGCCTGAATCTGCCTTTGGTAGATTCTCTGATTGTTCAGTGAATTGAGGAGATATGGAAAACAGGATTTTCTTACCTACCCAGTACTGAATTCTGCTGAATATCTGCCAGCTAAAGAATGTGGTAGATAAATATGCAGATTGTACAGTAAATTATGACATGCACTTATAGTCATACAAATATATATACATATATATGACTATATACATATATATTCATTATCCAGTTTCTCAATAAATTAGGTTGCCATCTTCAGTCTACATGTCTAACATCACTCTAATGTCAAAGTTTATGAATAAAGAAACAATGATCTTGAGGTCTAATTACTGATTAATTTGTGAGCATGCTTTCCTTTCTGAAGAACATCATGCACATATCAGGTAACATCATAAAAAGTACTTTACTCATGACAAGAATAAAATCTCTGAGAAGAGTTGACATTTATTAAGGTAATCTGTACAATTTATTTAAGTAGAGAACTAAGGATAAACAGAGATACATCTATCTAAACTGTTCTATTTGTGAAAATAGCTTTACCACAGATTCAGATTCAGATTTTGGTGTATTTCTTCTCAAAGGAATTATGTGTAGATACCAGATACATAATATGAAATTATTTAGATTTTAAAATCTAGATTTAAAATTCAGATTTTTAACATAAAATTAGCAAAAATACAATACAAAATAACAAACCACATTAAGTCAAATTCTTCCTGATACTATGACGATGTAGGAGGAAGCAATAAGCATGTGATTTCTT
This sequence comes from Heliornis fulica, assembly GCA_013399135.1. NCBI lineage: Eukaryota > Metazoa > Chordata > Aves > Gruiformes > Heliornithidae > Heliornis > Heliornis fulica. The sequence goes on from VXBZ01009230.1 coordinate 22,516, forward strand.
TTTCATGTTAAGAAAGCTTTTCCATTTTTTTTGGAGAAAACATAGTCCAAAACATAGTCCAGATGAATTTGCTCCAAAGTTCTGATCATTTTCAATTGAAGCTAAATACAGAACAAGACATAAGAAATATAGGGGATCATAAACTGAGATTTTTTTAAAGAAAGGCAAATCATATTTTCTGATATGTCAGTAGAAGCATCAGATGTGAAGATAAAGGAGGCAAATACACCAGTATACTCTGTGTTGTTCGGGTTGTTCTCCAATACAAAAATTTTCAAAACATGCAGAAATTAGAGATTAAAATTACTGTGAAAAAAGTTAGAAAATTATGACAAGTTAAACAGGGAGAGGTTGACTTCAGGAAAGAAAGAGCAGGGTGACAGATTTTTGCAAATAAAATTATAAAGCAGATGATGATCAATTGTTTGTTGTGCTTACTGGCAAGTAGAACATAAGGAAATTAATTCACAAAAAAGAAAAGTTCATGTTATCAATTGGAACTATAATGAATGGTTAGCTATCTAGGCAGGCTGGGGAATTCTCCTAATAAGCTATTTTTAAAAATAATGTCAGACAAACATCTGCCATTGATTTTTAATATCAAGTACTGAAATATTCTCCATAGAGACCAGGACAATTCTCTTCAGAGAAGATATTACCACTAAGGTCACTCTCTTTACTTTCCTGTAGTTGTACTGTGTTCCACATCAAGGAGGATGGGTATTCATCACTTCTCCATGTGCCTCGGTTTGGCAGAATTTTAAGTTTCTTATGCTACACCATCTTTGAGATCAAAACCACACTTTTTTTTGTTGTTGAGAATTCAACAGATTTTTTTTTCTGAAAATTAATTATAGCACTCAACTAAGTCAAATTTTTACAAGAAAAAAAAACAACAAAATTTTGAACTAGTTGGACATGTACTTGCTTATTAAATAACATTCCTATGCATTTTTCTGGTTGAGGGACATCTTGTTCTGCGTGTTTATGTGTGTATAGGAGTCTGAGCTCCAACAAATGGGTTGGGACTGTGGGCTGTAGTATGTGTATGTGCCTTTGTGCCTGCAGCTGGTGGGACTGGAGTGGGGGAGGTTCAAATTCCAACACCTGTGATCTCAAATCACAGGCACCGATGTATCTGTGGTGTCAGCTGCTTGAGCGAGTGCAGTTACACCACCAAATGTGTGTTTGCTAGTGAAGGTCAACCTTGATTAGCTACTTAGAAAACAAAGCAGCCTGGGGGCTGGGTAGGGTGATGGTGTCTCTAAGGGTGGGAGAAGCTGTCTGAGAAGGGAGCAGGGGAGTCCTAACAAATTGGTGGAGTATCTATTGTGTCTGGAGTCTCTAGACGAGACCCATAAATGAGTATTTGTCAAGAAGGGTGGTTGGCTACTGGGGATCAGGGGTACCTGACCAATTGCCAGTTACCTCTGTGTGAGGGTGAGTGTGGGATGTGTGAGTGTGTTAATAGAGATACCAGCAACTGAAGAGGGGCTACAGCCTTGGGAGTTTTTATATACGGGTGCCACCAAGGAGTCTGGGATCCAAGCACAGCTACTGGGCTGACCAAATGTCTAAGCTCAGCTACTGCAGGGATCCACATTGTACATATAAACATTTATTTCCACTAACAGACCTCCAAACTGCTCAGAGAGGTGAACAGGATAAGGCTATTGCTGCTATTTGTGTGGATGTTAGTGCTTTGTGGGGCCACTGGCTATAACTGTATACGTATTCTATACCTGTATGTGTGTGCGTATAGTATAACATGCAGACACACTTGCAAGAGTCGCATCTCTTACGCTGCTGAACTTGTCATCTCCTAACAGTATAAATTAAATCTTAAAATTCTAATTAAAGAATTAATATTAATTCCTGATTTAATTATTTCAGGACAACAAAGAAAATACTATTACTGCTTCCCCCTCCCCTAATGTTAAGCCAAAGATCTGTTTGAAACACATACAGTGGTTTAATTCCAAACTCAGAAGGATTTAGAAAGGTAGGAAAAACAAAGTTACCCATTAAAGGCATAATAAGAAATAGAAAGGATACATTTCAGGCAAAGGTAGAAACCGTCCAATGGTGAAACAAATTGTCCATAAAAACATTTTCGAATGATTTCTTCCAGTATCTGCTAAGAATAATGTAGGCATAACTGGCTTTATCTGGGGCTCAAAAAACAGACATAATTTTGCACTGTTTCTTCTGATTCAATGATCACATAGGAAATCAATTTCAGGCTTAGGATCAGAATAGTACAGAAGTTGCCCAATAGGCGTCCTACAGGACTCATGGAAACTGGCTTCCAAAATTAATTCAATAAATGTTTTTCTGCACTGTAGGCAGTTTCTGACTGGAGTAGTAGAATCCCTACAGGGGTCTGAAGTTCAACTGACAGTTCCATGCTTGCTTTGCAATTCACTTTTCTGAATAGTTAGTCACTTAATAAGGTACAGGTAAAGGTGACTGTCAGTTGTGAAAGGAATATGGTGATAGAAATAATAGTACTAAATATTTTTCAATTGTGTGAGGCTGAGATGTTGAATAATTTCCAAAAGTTATAGTCTAAAACAGTCATGATGATTCTAAAGAGCACAAGGTATGTGGGGGAAAAATAAAGAAACAACCCTCCTCCAAACCCCTGCAACACCAAAACTCACCAAATACCTGTACTGGTTTTGACTGGGATGGAATTAATTTTCATTACAGGAGTATATTTACAGTGTTTCAGGTTCTTATGAAAATAGTGTCAATAACACATCAATAGGTGAGGCATTGCTGAGCAGTGTTTACAAGGAGTCAAGGTCTTTTCTGTTTCTAAACCTACAAGTAGACTGGGGATGCACAAGGACTTAGGATGGGACACAGACAGGACAGTTGTCCCAAACTGACCAAAGAGATATCCCAAATCATATGACATTATGCTCAGACTTGTTATGCCCCAGTAGCATCTCAAAGTTTAGACGAATCATTCAAGTTCTCACATCTTTATAAAGTTCATTTGTTTTCTTTGACAAAGATGTACAAGAAAGCAAAAAACCAGATTCTATATGACTCATCTGTTTCAGCCTTATCTAAACAGGAGGAAATTATCTTAAACCAGGAAAGTTATTATTTCTTCTTGACTTTTAGGGACCCTTTTTTTCTTCATTTTTAATAAATTTGATTTAGCTTTACTTTCAGACACAGTAGTAGAGACCTCCAAGCCCATGCAATAATACAAAGAGATTGATGAAAGCTTAATTCATTCAAGAGATTACCTTAGTACAGTCCAGTGCAGCATCACATTCTACATGCCTGTAAATTTTAAAAGCCGCAGAATAACAGGCACAAGTATTTTTCCATTATTCTGCTGAATGCAGTAATTCATTGTTTGAATTATTGCAGAACTGCTTGTATTCTAATTATATGTAACATTGTCTAAACATAAAGCAGAGATTCGCAAACTCCTTTAAACATGTTAGATAAATCAACAGAACTGGCAAGCATTCTATACCATAAAATGATGTAAACTTGAAAATTCATAAAATCAAATACTCTGTAACATTGTAGAGAAAGAATTTCATTTCTCTACTATTTAGTATGCCATAGTGGTTTTTTTTTTCTTGAAATTAAAGACTATGATGTTTATCAACATGCAATGGTGTTTGTTCATTTAGCTGATTTTTATTACGGGTTCCCACAATTTGAAATAATCATGAAAGAAACAACAGAAACAGATTTTTGATTGTTCATTGTTTGTGGCATCTGTAGGAAATATGTTGGCTTGACATCAACTGTTAACAGCCTTTATTTAAAAATAAGGGAAAAACAGTTGTGAATTACAAACATTGTCCATAATGGAGCTTTGTAGTTTACATAATTATATTTTGTGAAAAAAGGAGGCAAGCTTGGTCTGACTTCATTTTTCCATTAGAAAAGATTCAACTGTCTTCATCCCATGGTACCAGCTGCACTGTGCTTTGTATGAGATCACTGTGCTTAATTTCAATAGCCTGCAGAGAGAGTTTATTTTTTAAGTGCTGTCTTTTGCAGATGTGCCAAGGGAAAGATAATTTTGGTCTCTTTAATCATATGCAGAAAGCTAGTCCTGTTCCACAGCTTTACTTCACATGGTGCTTCCAGAATAGCCCTGTATAGAAATCACAGTTTAAAATTAAAGTACATTTTAAGTCAGTCTGTTTCCCATAAGGATTCTCCAAAAGTACTCAGAATTTGTACTAAGTATGAATATTTTGTTACTCAAGGGTATACTAAATGCTAAATGCTATTTGAAAAGAACATGTGTATAAAGACTTTGTGAAGACCAATATTTTTTTAAAAAATGGTGTTAAAGGGTGATGACAAGAACATAACATTTATTTCAAGTAAACTTTTAGCTACAAACCTCCTTTTACCTTTATGAAGATCTTTGGGCACTGAGCCCAACTCTACAGTGAATATGACAGAGTAGATTTTCCTTTCCAAGATTAAGTTCTCATCTTGCTATTTTAACATAAGTATCCATGGAATGAATTCTATGAGCTTGTAAACTTTAACCCCTCCCCTGCTTATCTGAAGGAATAGTGCATGTATTTCCCTTATCACAGTTAATCAAGAATAAGTCCACTTTTTTCTTGATTTATTAGAACAAGTAAGAGCCTTTGAACTCAGTCTCTCAGAACTACCATTCTACCCTGTGAATTTTTGATGGAGGTGTTTAAGTTCTGCCTTGTTGATAGAGATGCTGAAATAATTTTCAATTCTAAACATTACTAATTTTTAAACTTAAAATTTCCTTATTAAATTGAAAATAAATTCGAGAGGAGTTTTTGACTTGGTTGACTCTGTGGAGCTATACTTGATTCTTAATGGTCCCTTCCAACTCAGGATATTCTATGATACTATAATTTCCCAAATACTTTTGGAAAATAAAAAAAACCCAACATATTAATTAATCAATTAATTAGCTCGATTGTCATGCATTTTTACATTCCAGATAGAAAGCACATTTTATTTGAATGTTAAATGTACTAAGATTAAAATTATCTATGATTTTTTCTTATTCCAAATAAATATTTATGATAGAGCCTTTCTTTTTCAAAGGTAAATCAGTTACTGCTTTTATTAATAACAATAAAACATCTGTGGTTTGCATACAAATGCACATGGAATGGATTTGAAATGATCTGATTAAGATAATGAAAATAGATTAGGCTAAAGAAAGGGACAACAAAGATCAGAAGATTCAATCTGTTTTATTGTATGGATCAGAGAGTAAGTCAGACCTGCACCTAACAGGAAAAAGAAAAAAAAACCAAACCCAAACTCAAAAGAATTCACACTATAAATACAAATAGCAGTAGTAAATATGACTTTATATAAAACACAGTGCAATTTAAAATTTTTGTAAAAAACATGATAGCTTGTGAAACATCAATAACAGAAGTAAGCTTTCTAATCTTCAAATATTATTTGCACCTTGAAATGAAGGAGCAGAGAAATAATGAGACTATTTTTTAATGTTAATCCTTTCTTAGAGGATTAGACGGTAAACCTAGCAGAGCAGATCCTGTCTATTTCTTAGAGCAAGCCTTTAAACACATTATAATTCAGCTGAATGTAGCTTGGTCTGGTGCTTATTTAATTATAATTAAATGCTTGCAACACATGTGTCAATGACAATATCCCTATTGTTAGGCATCCACGCTAGGATATATGTCTTATGAAGATGATGACTCCAGAATGAAGCAGTTGGGAAATGTCCTGAACAATGTTTCTGATGGGTAACACCAGAGAAAACAGCAGAGAAACAAAAAAGCTAGTATTTTATTACCTGTAATTGGGAAAAGAGTTGGAATGACAGACCTGAGAAATCTCCAGACTTTAACGATAACACAGATTTACCATGGAGAAATTTTCTGTAAAGTGAAGCATCCTTTGCATATTAAGTTATTACTTTTCAAAAAGAAGTGATGTAGGAAAAACACGTATTTCACTAACAGTAATTAAACCAGACCTAGAAGAAAGTATTTTCAGTTATATTAACATTATATATAACGTATAACATCAGGTGAGTGATCCAGTCATGACAGTCATGACAGTTGAGAACTTGAGTTCAAAACCTTCGTTTACTTTAGGCAGTAAAGGTATTTGAATCCCATAGAGATGACACCATCATTGTCAGGTTACCCACCACACTGTAGTATAGATCCCTTCATTATTATTCAGAAATGAGTTTGAAAAAACTATTTGATAATAGTTTTATACAAGTGTTAAACATTAATATCTGAGGTCTTGAAACTTATTCTCTTCCAGCTTCAGTAATAACCTAGAGTTGTTCTTATAAAATTAATTCACTTCTCCCTGAGGACTAAACTGTTAACTGTGTCATAAGCAAACCATTGATTTTGAAAGTGACACAAATAGTGAAACAGCTAAGAGATGCCACACACCTGGTAGATCAGACAATATATATGTATAAAAGTAGACTATATGTGCCAATTATAATCAGTATACAGAGCTATTTGAACAAACTGTACACCATCATCAATTAATGCAGCTAATGTGTTCTATTCCAAATTGTCTCATGGTGTAGACAGTTCATTCAGAAGTCTGAGTAGAACTTTATGCATGCTGGAAGATGCATTAAAGTCTTGCTCTGAAGGGTAGCATCTGGATTGCACTGATCTACAACAGTTAAAACCTAGCAGGGAATGATGAGTGTCCACTAATCATCATGTGACTGTCAAGGCCAAAAGCAAGATCCTGCACATGGGTCAGGGCAATTCCAAGCATGGATACAAACTGGAAAATGAGTGTATTGATTCATTTGATGACTCCTTGACAGAAAAACAAAACAAAGTGAAAATGTGGAAAAGGTTTTGCAGGCCTACTCTGGGATCAGACTTTCTCTGTGATTGGTTCTTTAAGGACAAACATAGTTCCTGTTCATCAATGTAATTATCCTTTTTTTTACAAAAATCTTTCCTCTTGTATACAGTCTTGAGAGGTCCTAAGAAATTTTATTGACTCATTTGCATGGTGACAAGAAGTCACCAGAATTAGATTACAAATAATAGTTTAAATTCTCTACTGTAAACTCGGAGGTCCCTTGGTTGAATTTTCTTCAGAATCTGATGGTTTGTTTTTTTTTAGTTAATTCTAGTTTTAGAATTAATCTAGAAAGAGTTGCCAACTACTTTATTTGACAGTCACTCACACAAAAAAAACTAACAAAAAAGATAAATAGGACCTGGTGTTGAAGAACCTTCTGTTGAAGTCTAAAAGTAATAACCTTGGATATTTCTTTTCATTACTTTTGAGTATCAAAACTATAGCATAACCTTGGAGGCAGAATGAATAATGATTTAGCCTTTGTAGTCTGCCTTTAGAGAACTGCAGTCCCTTGTTCCTTGTTTTGTTTTTTTTTTGTTTTGATTTAAAGTGCAAAATATAAAGTTTTTTAACCAAAGTATAAAGATATTTTACATTAATCCCATATTAAAAAAATAATAAATTCTTCTAAAAACCTATCATATTTTGAGTGCATATTTAGAAAAATGTTTCTTTTTCTTCTTCACTTATCTTCAAGTTACACTTTCACAGATTTCAGAACATATCACTGTTTCATATTTTCAATTTTTATTCACTTGAATTTTAAATATATGACTGACCACTCTTTGATAAAAGGGGTAACTTTGGGTAAATTCTAGTGTAGAACATGTTCAAAGGGTTGTCTAAATCGTCACAAACTGATCTATTATGACAGACTGATGTCAGTACCTCACATTTGGCTCAGAAGTACATGCAAGCAAAAAACAAGCAAACCAATCTGGCTTCAGACTGAGTGTTTTAATCACCAGCTGGCTAAGACTACTAAACTATACGTTTCCCAAGGAAAGATTATAAAGTGAAAAGCCCTAATCCACATACCACCTCCAGATTCTCATGAATTAATGCATTAGTTCATAAATGAATTACATACTCAAACCTCTTCCTAAACTAATGTTCAGTCATTTGCTTGCATCCCTACGGGTATCTGAGTGTTCACTCAGATTTCTTTAATTACTAGTCATCAACATCAGAAGGAACACTGGACTTTCTTTCTCCTCTCCCCATGTAAATACAACACACAGATACATTTTTATTAACACCAAATGAATGGATATATAGCAAAGAATGAACTATATTTCTACTATTCCTGAAATAACAGTTATTAATTATTGAGAATTAAATGTTAAAGGTTATAAGCCAATGATAAAAAGATAATTATATTTAGGGTATTGTGATTTTAATTTTATTTTTCATTTATTCTATACATTTTTAGGTATCAGTGGTACAATATTCTCTACTAGTTTTCACATTCCATGCTATCTGATAATTGAAGACAAATATGTTACTTTCTATTTATTCAGTTCTTGGTTAGATGTAATACAACAGGCAGCCTGTGATATCAGTAACTCTTCTCATGTGACTGCTCTTATAACCTGTGCACTGAGACTGTTGTCTCATGACAGTATGTCACCAGCACAGAGTGAATATTGTTTAAAACATAGCGGTGATTATTAATATAATGATACATTTACAGTCCGCAGCTAATGGGTTGTATCTTCCAGTTCCTGTTTGTATGTTTCAGTCCCAAGTTTTACACTTTGTAAAAGAGGTAGAAAGTATTTTTAGGGTCAGATGATTACTGAAAGACTATAGATAATTCTGCATTTAGCTAATATGTAATAAACTTATGAAATTACTGTGTGGTTTTTTACTTGTTTTTGCTGACATTGCTATTGCACATTTTAATCTTCCTTAGATTCTTGCAGTAAACCCCCATAGGTACCTCCTTATTACCTTTCAGTAATGCTTTGCTTTAGGCAGTCCAATGTCTGCAAGAAAGATACATAAAAGTAGATTCTCTGATGTCTTCAAGGTCTGTGATAATGCTATGTTCAAGTGTAGGAAGGTGATTAGAGTGAAATAAAGAGCTTGTTCATATCCTGTTTTGGAAGGCAGAAGGTTTATTTTAATAATAAAATATGATTGCTAAACGTTTTGATGAGAGTAATGAACCCTGGATATAGCACATTTAAATAATTATTAAATAATTTTTACTAAAAATTAAATCAGAAGTTTGATTTAGAAACTTCATAAAATAACAGAAACTTCATGTGGAGCTTTGATTAAACAAAACATTTAAAGTTTTAGGGAAACAAAAGTTTTGGAAACAATAAATGTTTTGGCCAGTCACTTCCTCCAACAATTACAACATTTTTATTTTGATGTATATTTGATGATATTTTAACCTGGTAGGAAGCTAAAACAATAACCTGTCGAAAATAAGATAATGCATTAACATTATTTAATAGTTTTTAGTAGCATACACAGTGAATCAGCTCCAAAGAAAGATACTACACTCAGCAGGAATTTTATATTTAGCTAATTTAGCTAACTTAGCTATTTATGTAGCTAAGATAATATCTAAGAGCAATTTCCCTCAATCAACTGTTGATTGTATTAAGTTCAAAAGTATCACCCTCACAGAAGTGACCATCATACACAGACTAGAATAGATAAGGTAGATTCATGTTGAAAGTAAGCATTTTCAGCAAAAGAACCAGAACTTCAAAAAGCTGTTTTAAAAGAAGAAATATTCCTAACTAACATACGATATTTTGTTATTGTTTGGTCAATCATCAGCACATCACTTTGTGGCTCAGAGTTCGAGACATAAACAGCTAGAGAACTCATGATCATGAATATCTTTCAAATCACAAATGAAATAACCAGTTAAAGAACAGTATCATGTTATTATATAATGACCCAGGGGGGAATAAATAATACTTCAATGCACTCCATGAAAGTTTTACCATGTGCTGCTCAGTCAAATATTTATAAACACTTATTATAAATCTGTCACAAGATACTTTATCTCATTAGAATGAAGCACATATCAGAAAACACCCTACTAAAAATAATAGCTTTTGAACTAGTTGGAAAACCAAGATAGAGAAAAAAGAGAAACATGGGAAAAAATAATTAAATGGAAAATTTATGCCAAAGAATGTGATTTCTGTTTATAATGATGCTAACATGTAAACCCAATAGATTTATCATTTCAGTGTGACTGCAACATGCTATTCACTAATATATTTGGGGTTCTACAATTTTTTTTAATACAAAAATTTTCAGGGGGCCATTGAGACTTCAATTAGTATAAATTCACTTTACATACCTTCATCTACTTCAACCTACCAATACTACTTAAGATTCTTATTAACACCTTGCTGCTCACTGCCTTTGGATATAACTACTCCCGCAACAGTTTTATGTCTGTCTAGCATTTCTTGAGACTCTGCTTTACAGAGTCTCTAATATACATGGCAGAGAACTTAAACACCTCTGACATAAACTGTTGGAAAATGTGATAGTGGTGAAATACTGCCAAATGATTTCCTTAGAAATTTCCAGAGATTTCGATATTGAAATTCTACAGTGACATTTTAATTAATGAAATAAAACTTACAGCTACAAATTCATAAATTCAGTCTGATTTTATTTCATGTTTATATGATCTCTGATAAAGTTACAGTAGAAACAATTTTAAGCCCTAAGCTTATCTATCTTTTCCAGTTTGGGATGTATTAGATCTAGCAACATAGTAGTAATGCAAAACATTTGGCTTTTTGAAAGAGTGCCTTTTGCCACATAAATTGTCAGGAATGATTCAATATATACACATATACAAAATTCTCATCAGAGATCAAATGATACTGTGACATAGATAATATCTGTGTACTTCCTTCTGACTGAGAGATATTAGCTGATTAATTAAGAAGGTTACAAAATTATTTTTAATTTTATGCATGAAAATATTTTTAAAACACAGTATTTTAGTAAATGAACATTAAAAAGAACAGTAAAAGTATGTATATTATATTCATAGCTTTGAATATAGATCAATGTGCTGTGTTTATAATAATAACAATGATTAAGTGTGTCTTGCTAGCATCACTGAAATCTGATCCTTACATAAGTATTTAACTTACATAATGTGTATGATAATAGACACCAAAAAGTACCTTAATTGATTTTCACTTTGCTATTCCAGCTTTACTGTCATGTAAATGGGATTAGACTGAACCACAATTTATGATGCTTTTACCTATATTGGTACCATGGGAATTGTTACATTTCAAACAGAATATTAGAGTAATTCAAATAATTTACCCATGAGGATTGCCCTTTTATTTCCTTCAATTTTCCAATTAAACAAATTAAATCAAATTCTTAGGTCCCATGAGATTACACTTGTTAGCTGTAATGCTGCATATTTTATTGTCTCCTGGGAGTTAGAAATTTTGACTTATCTACATTAATATTAGAAGTCCAGTAGGTTCCTAGATCCATCTCATACAAAAAGACCTCAGAAGTTCAGAGAGATGAACCAGAGAAATTTTTTTTTGTTGTTAAGAAATGAGAAAAGGAACAGTACTGCTGCATTCTGTCTTCAAAATTATGGTTACAAAATACCTATACACTGAACAAGTGGGCTCACCAACCATTTTAGAAAGTAATAATGAAGTATTAAAGTCTATCGTCAAATAGTCAGGAGAATACACTTTATAAATGCTTCGTAGTTTCCCAGAGTAGTTTTCTAGATCTCATACAGAAAATAACTTATCTGTGCAATAGTTTTACAGAATTTAAAAAGATAAAAATATAAATTGAAATGACCACAAAAATAGTGACATTTATGACTTACTGACTAGGCCAAAATTTTAAGTGGCCAGCAGTGGGTTGACTTTGGCTGGCTGCCATATGCCCACACATTCATTATTTAATTTCACCTCCTTCAACAGGGCAGTGGGAGAAAGTAAGATGGAAAAGCTTGTGAGTGAAGATAAAGGTGGGGAGACCACGTACCAATTTCTGTCACAGGCTAAACAGTCTTGACTTTGGATGGTGAGAAACAAGGACAAACATTAAAACACCTTCCCCCATCACGCTCTTTTCTCCAGTCTCATCTTCAAGTGGTCACAGGCAGATGGGGAGTAAGGGGTTGTGTTCAGCCCATAACAGTACCTCTCTCCCACTCCTTTTTCTCATGATTGCTCTAACTACAGTCCTTCCAAATCAACTTGGTTTCTATACTGCTTTGCCAGCAGTTCTTTTCCATCTGCTCTGGAGTTGTGTCCTCCATGGGCTGCAGTGGGGATATTGGCTCCATCATGGTTCTCCTCACAGTTTGCAGAGGGATCTCTGTTCCAGCACCTGGAACACCTCTTCCTCCTCCTTCTCAGACCTTGGTTTCTGCTGGATTGTTTCTCCTACTTTTTTCTTCAGTCCCCACTTCTTGTGCACACACTTGGCTGATGGGCTCAGGAGCGGGTATGTTACAGAGCTGTCTGGAATAGACTATGGTGAGTGCAGGGCAGCTGTAGAGCTCTTCTCAGAGCAGCCACTTCTGCAGCCCCCACTGGCTGCCAACACCTTATGCTTACACCTAATACATAGCCGGTGTTCTTATTCATAGTAAGAGTCGTTTTTATATCACAGTTTGTTACAGGTAGCTAAAGATGGAAGCTTTTTTAACAAACCTGTACCTACACAGACTCATAGAATCATAGAATGATTAGAGTTGGAAGGGACTCCCAGAGGTCATCTAGTCCAACCCCCCTGCAAGAAGCAGGGACACCCCCAACTAGATCAGGTTGCTCAGGGCCTCATCCAACCTGGCCTTGAACATGGTTTTGAACATCTAATCTAGTGGGATCCTAGTTATTTCATTCTCCAGAGAATCATTAATTTAATAGAACTGTAAACGATTTCCATAATAGTAACTTTACACAGGAAATAAGGAAGAGGTAGAGAAAGTTTAGGGAGTACTTGTAAAAATGCAAACATCACTGAAGCAAACATGAAAATGTAACTGCTTTTTGCCTGAATTAATTATTGTTTAGTTTCTAAGACTATATTATTATTTGTGTTTTAATTTTAGTGATTTAAAGACTATTATAAATTTAAAAACATCATAAATGAAAGGAACAAAGAGTGTGTTCTATGAAAACAAAATTAGATTGTAGTCTACATTATTTTACTTCATCCACTTAACTATTTAAAACTTCTGTGATTTTTCAGAATCAAGGAACATAATAGGACACATCTTTATTAGTCCTTTAATATAATTACACAGTTAAGGTGTAAGCTTATTAAACCAGGCTATTTTTTAGTCACAAGTGTCTCCAAGAGTAACATGACATCATAGGCCAAGTGTCGGTGTCAGTGTCAGATGGGAAAAATCTATAACAAATGAGTTTCTTTTAGCAAAATTCCATTTCTTGGCCAACCACAGAGAATTATAAGACAGAAGAAAAATGCATACCTGACCTACACACATAACTTGTATGGAGGTGAATTAGGGTAAAGTTGATAAAGTATTACACTAAAATTACACTAGAAAAAGCAGCAAGATGTTTAGTGCATTTTGTGGATTTGGATCTCATTGTAATTATGACTGTACATTATAACTTTTCTTTTAAACTATTAAGTCTCCTTGACTGATTATATAGAAAAGCTTATTTTATACTTCAGCAAACATTTGAAGACAAACTTGTATTTTTGAGGAACTCTTAATAGTGGCTTTCTGAGATGCTGCAATAGACAAAATTCCAATGTAAGCAACACATGTTGGAAGTACATTCCGCACTACCTCTACATAGGTAAATAAGACAGACATTTGAATCATCAATTTTCACAAACAAAGTTACTTTTCCAGTGGGGAAAAATGTATCAATTAGTAAAAAAATAAATATCTCACAATTACAAAACTGTCACACACATGTCTATCATAACAGAACATATGAATTGCACTAAAAAAAAATTAAGAACTGCGGATTTTGTATATATGTCTAAAAATACTTTATGCTCAGAACAGGGGAAAAAAGGAAAAAAAAATCACCCTCACAGTGAAAAAGTTCTTCCTTATATTAAGATGGAATTTTCTATGTTCCAGTTTGGAACCATTTCTCCTTGTTCTATCACTGTCCATCACTGAGAAGAGTCTGGATCCATCCTGCTGACACTCACCCTTTATATATTTATGTCCTTATCTCAAAGCCTCTCAAATACATATTTTCTCTCTTAGCTGTCCAGCTAAGAGGGGACTCATAGAGTGACTTTGGTGGGAGTCTGCCTCCAGCCAGGGTCAAACCACCACACCCTTTCCCATCATGACTGTTTAATTATAAAAATTATAATGTTCCTGATACAGATGCTGATTTTTAATCGTGTTGTTGTTTGTGGAGTAATCATGTATAATTATCTAAACAGAATGAGGTAATTTGGCAGAAAAGATCATCTTCTGTACACATAAGTATATCTAGGATTATTAATTAGTAGACACAGGGGAAACTATGCTCTAATCTGCTTTGCCTTTTTTGGTTTTTTGCATGCTCTTTCAGAGCTATATGAAAATTGACTGGGTCCCCTACGGAGCAGGAGACTACAAATATTGCATTTCTCTATACATCTGTTGACCTGCAGCAACAACTCACAAACATTTAAAGACTTCTATTTACTACAAAATAGAACATGTATGTCCTTAGCATAAATGAAGAACAGACACGGGAATAAAACAACTGATACAACCAAAACTCTCAAAACCACATCATTAGTGCAGGGAATTGGTTTGTTTAATCATATTTATAAACTCAGATTCCCAAAATAATTGGTGATCCATTCATTATTGAAACAAACTGCAAATCCCCAACATTCCATCTTTGATATTGACATTGATCATCAAGGCAAAGGAAAGTTAACAAATATAATTCTGAAATGCAGCTTTCTAATGTATTTTGAGTTCTCCAGTACTTTTTAATTTAATTAGGATATTTTTCCCCACTTCTGTTACTTATTGCACATTGTAACAAAAAATATATAACAATTTTCCCCATAAAAATTGTGATCTGCTTTTGATGTTTTGATGTTTTCCAACCTAATACTGTCAGTCATAAGTAAACTCTATTAATTGGGCAATACTTTTATTAGGATTAGGAATTTTGTATCCTCTGTTGAGTATTTACATAAAGGTCATTAGCAAATAACAAGAATTCAATAAATTATTTATGTTGACAATGTGTTTACATACTTGTTTACTTCTGTTAAGTCAAATGCTATATCCCTTTAAAGTATACTTTTCATTATCTTTCTGAATGAGGTAATTTGAAGAAAAAATTGAAGAAAAGAAAGAAAAGTCTATGAATTATCAAATAGCTACTATAAATGAGAAACTGTTGTGAATGAAATAAACAGGCACAGCAACATTTATTTTTTCAAAATCCACCATGATTTAGGTTTACATGAGATGTTTCACTTAAAGTGTTCTGGGGTGGTGTTTGTTTCTTTTTACAATTATTCATAAAATACACATTTACAAACACATTTTGTGCTACTGATTATTCATGACTATTTCTTTTAGAAATTAACTATTTTGTTATATTTTTATCTTTTCTTTAAATTTCAATTCCTTTCCCCATAAACAGGAAAGTAAAAACCCACATAAACTTCAAGATAGCTGACAGCTGCTTCCAAAACAAACTCATAAAGGCATTATTTCTCTGCCTACATGTAACAGTGTCTGTAAAGTCTACAAGTAAAATTAAGAAACTAAATAACATGGAATTCAGTCAAGTGTTTCAAATGATACAAATATGTTGTATTTACTATATACACAGTGATATGTGTGTTTATAAATAAGTCAAGTTCCCTATCCTTATTATTGGATTGACCACCTGTAATTTGGCTAAAAGTGGAATGCTGATTACACTGGAATCCCTCCCACCTGCATTAAGGCTGGTACACCTGTGCTCTTATTCATTTGAAGATGTCATTCACAATACTGCCTTTGGCTCTGTAAAGCCCCATTTGGTTTCAGGTCTCGGTTATTTATAAAAGGATCTCTTTCCTTAAGATACTCTCTCTAAATATTTATTCTCCAAGACGGAGAGATAAAATAACAGGTGTAATGAAACCCCTTTTCAATTGTACTGTAAGATTTTATACATTCATTAACATTAGAAATGATGCTGTTAGGCTTTGAGAATATGTTTGAAATGAAGGCTTTTTAAAACAGGTTTTAAAATAGGGTGTCTACAGTTTTAATAAATTTCATATATATCCAAAATATCCAATATTTTTTTAGCTTGTTACTCATGGTCTTTTTGGGGTTTCTTTTCAAATCTGATGTATTCTGAATAAGCAATACTACAGATTCAGGATGAACAAAAACTAAGATGTCAGAAATCCTTCTCTTAGTTTATAGTGCAGAGTAATATGTTTTAGACATTTTCTTCATTATTATTTACTCTATAAATTCTGTTTTATAATATATAACTTCAATAAAGATTAAATCTGGTTTGAGTAGCTTTTTGTTTAGCCCTGTCAAGTGACCCATAAAGTTATTTACTATTATTGCACTTATAACTGATTATCATTATCTTTTAATACATAGTCTGTACAGTATTATAGGAGTATATAAAAAGTCATAATCTCAATAGAATGATGTTTCCTATATTGAATATAATACAAATTATCAGATAGCTATATAAAAATCAATAATAGAACACTTGCAGATGTATTTATTTCTTAAATATGACTTAATTACCAGATAAGAAATCAAAATACTAATCTGAGAAATGTATCAACCAATAAAATACTAAGATAACATGTATTTTCTGCTGAAGTTAATTTAAAACAACAAACAAACATACAGTTTATGGTGATAATTAGGAAAAAACTCATCCACTGCTATTATTTAATTATATTATTGTAAAAATAATTCTAAAAATCTCAGTGAAGTCAATAGCAATAGAGACTTTTGTAAGAGAATAAATATTAGAAATAAGTATTGTAGTGTATTATGAATATACTTAGCCTTAAGGACAATAATTTTCCAGTGGCAAGAATCTCTCCTCATTCCCATGCACTGTGCCATTTGACCACTGAGAAAAGCTTCTTACATATTGCAGCTGAAAGCATTTTTAAATGGAGAGAAAATGGGTTGGTCAGAATTCCTTGGAGGAAGAATACAGCAATATTTGGAGCTTAAAGTTTTTTGTGGCAAAGTGCCTATAAGCTACTGTGAAAATTGTAAATCACTAATCTGCAAAAAGTTTGTCTCATCTGCTTCATTCTGTTTACTTAGTTTGAGAAATTTATAAGGCAAAAATTTACTTTGTAATTTATTTTCTCCCTAACAGAATATTATTAGACAATTTTTAGCAATTGACTGATGAGTTTTCTTATAAAGATCTCTGCTGAAAAAATAGATTAGCAATGGCACATTCCTTCAACCATAGGTTGGTAACCTTAGGACAGGCAGATGTTTGGGTGTTTCCGACTGGGACTCAGGCTCTCAGCAAACACATACGGTGTTCATTCATGGTCTTTTGGTTTCTACACTCTCAACCATCTGTTAAAATGGCACCTTGCCGGTTAACAAGCTAGCTATATTGTTCTAAAGAGATATGGAAATCAAGTAAGTATACAGTGAGAATACCCAAATAAATATAAAATATAGCTGTTTCCATTAAAAATTTCTTCATTTAAACCTTATTGTCATATTCATCTTTAACTCTCTAAAGCATTTAAAATAGTATTTTAATTAAAAAAAAATCCTCAGGTTATATATTAGAGCTTCCTTTATCTAGGAAACTTATCTGCTCATGGTAATATACCTGACCAATGGTTACATAAATATAAATATACTTCTGACACCTATAGCCAGTAGCTTTCTAACAGATCTAAATATTTAAGTGCCAGAAAACAGTAAGCACCACAGAATTTTACTTTCAGTGAAAGTAAACATGAAATTGTGATGAAAGATAAACTATTGGAAGTTTGAAATGAAACAAACTGGCTAGATAAAAATATTTCAAGGTTATGTGAAAACAGAAAAAATGAAGAAGATTGAAAAAAATAGGTGAAGGAATAAATGGATTGAGGGTAAGTAAACAGGACACACACAATTCTGGAATGAGTAACTGTGATATATATCAATAGCTGAGATCGCTTTCAGATTTATATTTTATTTCATTGGTTTATGTAGTGAGGTTTCGGTGCGGGGGGGGAGGCTGTAGGGTGGCTTCTGCGAGAAGCTGCTACAAGGTTCTCCTGGGCCTGAAACAGCCAATGTCAGCTGGCTACAAGATGTACCTGCCACCGTCCAAGGCCAAGCCAATCTGTGACAGTGGTAGCACTTCTGTNACAGAAAGATGGGGAGGAGGTGCTTGAAGCACCAGAGGAGAGATTCCGCTGTAGCCCATGGAGAAGACCACAGTGATGCAGGTTGTACCCCTGCAGAACATGGAAGATCACAGGAAGTAGACATTCTACCTGCAGACGATGGAGGACCCCATGCTGGAGAAGGTGGATACATCTGAAAGAGGATGGGACACAGTGGGAAACCTGCATGGGTACAAGCCCCTGTCAGGCCTGCACCCCGTGGAGAGAGGAGCACACTCTGGAGCAGATTAACTGACATGACTTGTGAGACCATGGGAGACCATGCTGGAGCANTGCAGGTTGTACCCCTGCAGAACATGGAAGATCACAGGAAGTAGACATTCTACCTGCAGACGATGGAGGACCCCATGCTGGAGAAGGTGGATACATCTGAAAGAGGATGGGACACAGTGGGAAACCTGCATGGGTACAAGCCCCTGTCAGGCCTGCACCCCGTGGAGAGAGGAGCACACTCTGGAGCAGATTAACTGACATGACTTGTGAGACCATGGGAGACCATGCTGGAGCAGTAAATTCCTGAAAGTCTGCACCCCATGGAAGAGATCCACTCTGGGGCAGTTCATGAAGAACTGCGGCCCTTGTGAAGGATTCACATTGGAGAAGCTCATGGAGAGCTGTTTCCTGTGAGAGGCACCCCATGCTGGAGCAGGGGAAAACTGTGAGGAGTCCTTCCTGTGAGGAGGAAGTTGCAGCAGAGAGAATGTGTGATGAACTGACCACAAGCCTCATTCTCTGTGCATCTGTGCCACTCAGGGGGAGGAGTTAGAGAAATCAGGAGTGAAGTTGAGCAGAATAAGGAGGGAGGGGTGTGCAGAGGCATTTTAGGATTTGGTTTTATTTCTCACTATCCTACTCTGATTGGGTAATAAATGCATTTTATTCTCTGTTGAGTTGGTTTTGCCTGTGGCCATAATTACTGAATGATCTCTCCCTGTCCTTATCTTGACCCACATGTCTTTCACAATATCTTCTCCCCTTTGTCCAGCTGAGGAGGGGAGTGATGGCATCTTGCCTCCAGTTAGGGTTAAGCCACCACATTCATTATCTGGAAAAAGAATAATTTAATATATATATGTAATTTCTGAGATCTACTCATCCTTGGTCTCAAATAGATTTCATCAAAAGTATACTAACATGGAGAGAACTCATTTATCATAGTACCAACCTGAAAATTCTGAGGTGATAATGATTGCAAAATTATCTCAGAATTAACATCCACATTAGAAAGATATGAAACTCATACTTCAAAGAAAAATTTAAGACATGAAAATTCCTTATTTAACTGAATATTTTATTTTAAAAATTGTCTTAACTACAATGTTTGTTAAAAATATGCAGATAGTGAAAGGACATATATAAGTTATTTAAGTTACCAAAAAGGTTATATTCATTAACATATACTCAGTTATGTTATCAGAATATATTTTTTCTATAATATTTGATACATTTTTCTAGTAAATTTTAATCTTCTGAAGAAAAAAAGGATTTTTTAACATTTTCTAAATAAAACAGTAAAAGATTGTGCAGCTATAACTTGCATTTCTCAGATGAAAAAAATTCAGGGATATTTGATGTCTTTCAGATGAACAAGGCAAAGTATTTTACATAATGAATATAACCTAATATATTTTACTAGAAAATCTTTCAGCGTAGGACTTAAAACTCATTTCTCATCCTATAAACATCTTGTCTTGCATTATTTTGACAACAGTCTGAACGCAGACAACAGCTTATGGGTATGGAGTAAACTTACCACAAAGATTTGTGCTGCATTTTATTATTTCTGAGTCAGTAATAAACCATGCAAAATGCCTTTGAATATATTTGTCACTTGTATTTCAAATTAAAAGATGTTTTTAAACCTTCCGTTATGATTTGTATTCAATATATATATATATATTTTTACAAATCATATACTACTGTTTTTTGTTCCAGACTGCTTAAGAACTTTCATATATAAGGGACCGATTCTTACTAAAGAAAGTACTATCCATTTCAAAGTCTGATAGTTCTTGTGTATTTGTAGCAATGCTATTAGAAATGGCTTTCAAAGGTGCCCATAGAGAACACTAATTTCAACCTTAAAACACATCTTTTAAATATTACTTTTAAAATATAACTTTTAAAATATGTGGTGGTTTGACCCTGGCTGGAGGCCAGACTCCCACTAAAGTCACTTTGTCATTCCCCTCTTAGATAGACAGGGTAGAAAATACATGTTGACAGGCTTTGGACTCAAGATAAGGACAGGGAGAGATCATTCTGCAATTAGTGTCACGGGCAAAACTGACTCAACACAGAGTAAAGGCAAGAAAACTCTAATTTATTACACTATACTACACACAGAGAGAGAAACCAGAGTTGGATAATGAGAAGTACAAACAGCTCTTAAAACACCCCCCCACACACACCCCTCCCTTCTTTGCAGACTTCACTTTATTCATGATGTTTCTCCTACCCAGGATGGCACAGGGGAAAGGGAGGTGGAAATAGAGAATTCAGTCTTTGGTCAGTTCCTCATGAGTTGTTCTCCTTCTTGGTGGGGGTATTTCTCACACTCTTTCCCTGTGCCAGCGTGGGGTCCCACCCATAGGAGACAGTCCTCCACGACCCTCTTCACATGAGTACTCTCCCACAGGGCCTTGGCTCTTCACCAACTGCCCCAGTGTGGCTGTCCTAGTTTCGGATAGGGTGAGTTAATTTTTGTTCCAGCAGCCAGTGGAATGCTGCCTTTGGGAGTTATGATGAGACCAGCTCTGATAACCCCCCGATGTTAGGACTCCACAGTTCTTCATAACAAGAATGTGGAGGGTACCCAGGAAGCTGTGAGTGGACACGGCCAGGACAGGTGATCCAAACCGGCCAAAGAGAGTATTCCATGCCAATTACATCATGCTCAGTATAAAGGGTGAATGGTGGGGGAGGAGGGCACAGCTTCAGGTCATGCGTTTTTGGAGGCGATCCGGCTCCAGGACGGCTCTGAGCTGTATGGCCTGGAGTGTGTGGTTCGGTGAGAAATCGTATCCTTTATAACCATTTTAATACATTTTATTACAAATTCCTATCATCGTTATCTCTCTACTGTCCCAGTAAGCTATCCTTATCCCAACCCACGAGGTTTGTCTTTATTGGTTTTCTTTACTATCTTTTCACCTCCAACATTTTAGAGAGAGCGGCTGCATGGTGTTCAGCTGTCGGCTGGAGCAAAACCATGACAATGGCTCAATTCCATAAACTCAAAGAATGTTTCTCAGTCTCTCAGTCCCAGACTGCTCCAGCCTACTCTCCACAGAGTCACAATTCCCCCAGCAAACCTGCTCCAGTGTGGGTCTTTCTCTCTCTGTCTCTTATCTCTCTCCACAGGCTGCAGGTGCTGCCAGGGGCTTGTTCCATCTTCAGTATTTCCCCCCTTTGCTCCACAGTGGGCTCCTGCCTGGCCCAGGAGCCTCTCCGTGGGGTACAGGTGGGGTCTCTTCATCCTCCATGGGCTGTGGGGGAACACCCCCTTCACCATGGTACTCTCAATGGGCTGTGGGGAATCTTCTCTCACTGCCTCCTCCTCCTCCTTCTTCACTGACCTTGGTGTCTGCAAAGTTTCTCACATCTTCTCACTCCCATCTCCAGTGGTGAAGTGCAGCTGTTTGTGCTTTTCTCTCTCTAAAATGTGATTCCCAGAGGTGCTGTGAGCAGTGCTGATTGGCCTGGCTGGCCCTGTCAGCAACAGGGCTTGAGAGTTTGGCCTTGGAAGCACAGCAGGAATTTGCTTTGTTGGACCTCAGAGAAGCTTCTAGCTGCTGCTTACAGAGCTACCCTGCAAACCCAAAACAAAATAGAAAACATGGAGTTACCTTGCAGAACAGATAATTTGATTTTTTTATGTCCTCACTTCTTTGACATCACAACATCGCAAAAGCTCAAGAGTGGATATGACATATTTATCCTAAGAGAATAAATCTAGGATTATTCTATATGATGCAGTTTTTTTTTTTTAATTTAATGGTAAATTTTAATGATAAGTAAATATTGGACTGTATTTTAAAAGTATTATTTCTCGAATTCTAAAATCAACCACACAACTGGAAATAAACATACAGCATATTTATATTATTCTGTTTTTCTTTTACCTTTCTTCTACACTGCATTTAGGTTTTTGTATATTTCACTCTTTTTCATGTCAGTTTTATATGAAAAATAATAAAGTCTTTACCCACAACTGAACCTCCTAGGCAATTTTTCAATTAATATTATTTGGAAAGTTACCATTGCCTCACTACTACTGTAACTACTACTGCTGCTGCTACTAATACTGCTTCTATGATCATGATTATTATTATCATTACTATTACTATTATATGAAACTTTTGGTAAATGCTGAACACAATGGGAAGTAAATTAAATAGAAGCTACTATTAAGAATGGTCATTTTAATGGCCATTCTGCAGTCATGGACTCTTATTACTACTATTAACTTAATGACAAGTAACATCAGTAAAACAAATACAGGAGTAGTAAATATAATATCTTCAACCTTTCTTGGGTGAAATATTTGGGTGCGGGTGAGGAGATGAATCTTCCACGTATTAGCAACACACAGTACCTGATAGATGGTGGGGTATGTGACCTGGCATTACGAGAGCAAAGCAAAATCCTTGACAAGATATGATGTTCCTAAGACTACAAGATGCGTTGTGGACCTGAATGCAACAGTCCTGTGGTCATGTAGCCTCAACATAACAGAAAGATTAAATCCTCGACATAACAGAAAGATTAAAGAGGAACTGGGTGCAAAGAGCAGAACAAGAATGTTATGTTTAGATAAACGTAGACAAAGCTAAATGTTAACCAATCATGAGCTCAGCTTTTGCACTATGTATTAGATAATTGACTTTACACCAATCAATGTAAGACACTTATAGCTTATTGCTTGCCTTAAGAGTATATATATGCTGCTGTTATATTCAATAAACAGATTCTGACTTGCATCAAACCAGGTCTCCGTCTCTCCATCGCAGCATTTGGGTTTGGCCCAAATGACTTCCTATTTTGCGTGAGTTCTAGTCCAAAAACATTGTTCAAAAACAACGACCACTGGATAGTATTTCTGCAGAGAAAAGGCAGATATTTATTTTTAGGCAGTTGACTATCGGCATGTTTAAATAAACACGTGTTCTACTTGTGAATCCATGAAGCTGAAATGGAGCAGAAGCAGAAAGTTTTTCCTCAAACAGGGGAAACACCCAATCTGTTCCATTTACAATGCTTAAAATAGATGAAAGTGAATCATTACAACACTTTTTAAGCCATATGAGAAATGTGAGCTGTTACATTTTTCTCAATGAGATAAAACAACATACAAAACAAAACCAACATATAAATCATTAATAATTTGAGACCATAATTCATACTAAAAGAAACTCAATCCAATTACAGTAAAATGAACAAAAGGTATTTCCTTCAAAGCATTTTCGGATTGCAGTTTAGTGGAAAATTCTTAAAGAAAAAACTCATCCAATGACTAATTGAAAGATGAAACCAAATTATTACTGGTGTTTCACTTCTTTTTCATCTGGGAAAAAGGAACCCGATTTCAAGTGTTTTAATGGTTTCTTAATATAAATCAAGTTAGAAAAACTTCAACAGGAACAAACTGAAGTTCAGCAGCAGAATCATTCTTGAAAACATGCATACTTCAATACCACAGAAAAAGACAACATATAAATCAAACATTTAGGGAAACAATGCAATTTTACCAAAGCTATGTAATATACCTCTATAGCTAGAGTTTCACTTACATGGTATTTGAGAATCATGAATTGAAGAGACCATTAACACCAATTTTGGTTTTTTTTTTTTCAAAATAATATATATAGGCAGACTAAATGATACGTTAATTTATCCTTTCCTGGCAGGATTGCTTTTGCTGATTTGATTCTGCAAATAGCGGATTCCTGAGAGAGATAACAATTACTCAAACCCTTTGTCCTCATCATTCCGTCTATTGGTCTTACATTTATTTTCCTCTCTTATCCCTCTCCCTATCACTTGCCAGGAAATTTATCCCACTGCTCTAGATGTGTCTGGCTAATGTCAATAAGATTGTCAAAGTCCATTACTTCGTACTAAATTGAGATAATTGCCCTCTTGTCCTGTACTAAGCTGTAATGAGTGCCTTGTCTCCTCCAATACCAGGCACCTCAGCTTTAGACTGTTAATTTAAGAAAAGGCATGTCGTGCTTTAGCTTTCCAGAAAGTCTTTCTGTATTTGTCTGTTTTCCCGTCTTGTGATAGAACCTCAGAATGCGGCTATATGGCTTCAGTCTTCTTGTAAAATGGAGTTGTGGCAGATAAAATTATTGATGGAGATGCTGAGGAGAATCACAGAATCACAGAATTGTAGGGGTTCGAAGGGACCGACAGAGATAATTGAGCCAACATCCCTGCCAAATCAGGTTCTCTAGAGGAGGTCGCACAGGTAGGCGTCCAGACAGGTCTTGAATATCTCCAGAGGAGGAGACTCCACAACCCCCTGAGCACCCTCTTCCAGTGCTCCATCATCTTCACTGTGAAGAAGTTCTTCCTCATATTGGTGCAGAACATCCTGTGGTCCAACTTGTGACCACTGCCCCTTGCTCTGTCCCCACAGGCCACTGAAAAAAGGTGGCCAGTTCCCTTTGTCTCACACACTTCAAATATTTCTAAACATTGATCAGATCCCCTCTCAGTCTTCTCAAGGTTGAACAGCCCCAGCGCACTCAGCCTTTCCTCATAGGGGAGATGCTCCAAGCCCTTCATCATCTTTGTGGCCTCCGCCGGACTCTCTCCAGGAGATCCCTGTATTTTTGTACCGAGGAGCCCAGGACTGGACACAGGACTCCATGTGAGGCCTGACCAGGGCAGAGTAGAGGGGGAGGATCACCTCCTTTGACCTGCTGGCTATGTTCCTCCTAATGCACCCCCAGGATCCCATTGCCGTTCTTGGCCAGCAGGGCACACTGTTGGCTCATGGCCAACCTGTCATCCACCAAGACCCCCAGGTCCTTCTCAGCAGGGCTCCTCTCCAGCAGGTCATCCCCCAGCCTGTACTGATACTTCCAGTTGTTCCTTCCCAGGTGCATAACCCTACACTTGCTTTTATTGGACCTCACCTGGTTCCTCACTGCCCAGCTCTGCAGCCTATCCAGGTCTCGTTGAATGGCAGTGCAGCATTCCTGAGTGTCCACCACTCCTCCCAGCTTTGTATCATCGGTGTACTTGCTGACAGTGGACACTATTCCCTCATCAAGGTTGTTGATGAAGATGTTAAACAAGTCTAGACCCAACACTGACCCCTGGAGAACACCACTAGTCACAGGTCTCCAGCCAGACTCTGCTCCACTGACCACCACCCTCTGGTCCTGGCATGTCAGCCAGTTCTTGGTCCACCCCACCAGCCACTCATCTATCCCACACTTTCTCAGCTTTGTTATCAGGATGTCACGGGAGACAGTATCTATAAATATGTTAAGCGTGAGTGTCAGGAGGATGGATCCAGGCTCATCTCGGTGATGGACAGTGATAGGACAAGGGGCAATGGGTCCAAACTGGAACACAGGAAGTTCAATCTGAGTATAACGAAAAATCTTTTCACCGTGAGGGTGACAGAGCTCTGGAGCAGGGTGCCCAGAGGGGTTGTGGAGTCTCATTCTCTGGAGACATTCAAGACTAATCTGGATGTGTTCCTCTGTGACTTAATCTAGGTGATCCTGCTCAGGCAGGGGGGTTGGACTAGGTGATCTTTCGAGGTCCCTTCCAATTCCTAACATTCTGTGATTCTGTGATTCTGTGAAAAGCCTCGCTGAAGTCAAGTAGATGACATCCACTGCTCTCCCTCCATCCAGGAGTGCCAACAGTGCAATGAAGACCTGTATGCCCACATTATAGTTTATCTGGTATAAAAGGAAACTGGCTAAGTAACATAGGAAAGTTTAATCACAACTATAGAGTAGTTGTAAAATGTTTGTTTATCTAGAGTGTAGACTTAGCTATCTTAAAAGGAACTAGCCTTGAGAAGAAATACCTATGGATATCCTTATCAGTCATAGGAAAGTCAGAAAACAATAATTATTAATTCTGGGAGGAAGGACAGAGTTCTGTTCAAGGTTACTGCTTATCTCTATGGTAAGATGAACAAACTATTTTCCAAAGATTCTGACAGCATTCTGGATTTAACAAAACTTGTATCTAAACAACTGTTCAGGCATTCTTCCTTCCTATTACTTTTTTTTTTTTTTTT
>VXBZ01009230.1:61350-71886 GCA_013399135.1 Heliornis fulica
ATATAAATATATTTACAAATATACAAGGAATAAATATTAATACATACAATATCAAAAGCATGCTACATGAGCTGTAATGCTCTTTACAAATCATAAAACATTTACAAGTCTAGCTATGAAAGTAGCTGTCAATTCCTAAAGCTGGAGTAAACCCTAGATATGTACATCTTAAAGTATGAAATTCTTGGTGTTAGATTTGTGTTTCCTGTCCAAGATGAATGAGGTACAGGATTGTTTTAAATGTATATCTTTCATGCTTCCCAGTATTTAGTTGCTTTAACATTCCACTAGAATGACAGGCAAAGACCCACAGTGGTACATGATGCAGACTTTGTATGTGAAGTTCACTGTAGATTTATTCCGGAGAGAACAATGCAGGCAAATATACTGGGCAGAGAGGTAATTTACTATTGTCCCAAACTCTAAATTTAAGAATCCTGTGTTTGAAAGCTTTGTTCAGGTTAGTGACCAGGTATGATGTTCTATTCTGTGCTACTAAATCTTGGCATGGCACCAAGTATCAGTGATGCTACTTCTGAATACTTTTTGTCAGTGTATCATAATATCTGAATAAAAAATTCCAGACCCCTGCCATTTTTCCTGAAATACATCTTTTTGCATGTTTCTGCTAATTGGGCAGCACTGGTATTTTAATACAATCACTTCAATCCAAATTAAGTTATGGATGAGCATTTGCTTATTTTGCAATGAAAGAGAATTCAAGAGAGAATGGGAGGTATATTTATTTTACATGCTCTATTTCTCGAGATCATATGCTTCTGAGGAATTGAAACTTACAAACTAGTGACTATAAATGTGCTATGGACTGTTATCATATATACTTAGCAACATAAATGACCTTTAAGGTCCAGAAAACATACAGTTGCATTTAATGCATCAGTTGTCTACAATAAGTGATAATTGCTGCACAAAGAACTGCAAAACACTTTGTATGAGAAACGGATGAAATGTAGGAGATAAAAATATTTTACAGCACACATAGTTAATGTAAATTTGTAGCATGGGTTACTTATGTTTTACAATAACAGATTCATTCTTTCATCTGCTGCTTCTGATAGTCTACTCAAGTTTTCTTTACAGACATATATAAATTTTATCTTTTATTTATCAAATAAATACATTAGTAATAGGACTATAGTGTGTAAAGCTTGGTTGATGTCCAGGTGCCCACTAAGCTGCCTTTCTACTCCCCATCCTCAACAAGACATGGGGAGAAAGATTAAAAACTCTTTGGTCGAGATAAAGGCAGTTAAATAAAGAAAAAGCAAAGGCTGAGCATGGTAAAAAAAGGAAACCAAAACTTACTCTCTATTTCCCGTCAGCAGATCAATTAATTCACTTCCTGGGAAGTAGGTCCACAGTACACATAGCATTTACTTCAGGAGACAAAATCCTTAATAATAAATACTCGCCCCTCCTTTCTCTTAGCTTTTATTGCTGAGCACAAACGTCATACAGTATGGGACATTCCTTTGGTCAGTTTGGGTCAGCTGTTCTGGCTGTGTCCTCTACTAACCTTTTGCCCATCTCCTGACTACTGCCCTTTGGAGGAGGATAGAATGGGGCATTGAAGAGACAACCTCAGTGCTGTGCAGACAATGCTCAGCAGTAGTTAAAACACTGGAGTGTTATCAGCAGTGTCCTAGCTACAAAGCACAGCAATACATTTATACATTTGTATACATTTTTATGTATAAATATAGGACACCCTGTAGGAAAACAAAAGAAATATGTTATTAAATTGACATTAATTGAATCAGTTCAGTACTATAAGCACTGGGTAGCTAATGTTAACTATTGCAGAAGACTACCTTATTTGGGGGAAGAAGCTATTTTATTTTTCATTTTCACTATTAGTTTGAAACTGAAACACTGTATTTTGCATAGTTGTGAAGTCACCACTACAAAGAAATTTATTTTTCTCTTCAGTGGTGCCATCCCTGTGACTGACTATAATTCTCCTCCAACATTCTTTTAATTATCTATCTATTTGCATCATCATTTATTTTGAGCAGCTTTCTTGGCAGGTAAGCTCAGTCTGAAAAGTCACTGCTAGTGGAAATAAATCAGCAGTGATGGCAAGATATAGACACCTCATTACCATGATATTGATTTCAAATGAGTGTTTGTCTTGTCAGTGTTCTTTTAATTGGAATTAACATCATTACAATTCTAATCAATTACTGTATTGTGTTTTCAAATTCTGTTCTCTCTAATCTGCTCAATTACTGTAAAAGGGTGTTTTGTTTTGTTTTTCTTAGAAGCTAAATTGGAACAGATCCTAGAAAAAAACCATCAAATACAGAGGGCTAAATTTTCAATATGTTCTATTTCAAGTGTCAAAATCAGTTCTATTGTATTGCAATCACATTTTATCATAGCTTGATATTTATTAGGAGTAAGCTAAGATAATTTTAGATACAAACAATCCAAGATTTTTGGAGTATGTAATTTATTTGTATGTAGTTATTTTATATTCTTGATTCTCATACACAGGATTTGGTAACACTAGGAAAAAAAAACAAACCAAACCAAAACAAAAACCCAAACAAGAACAAACAAACAAACAAACAGCAAAAAAAAACCCAAACCCAAAAACCAAACCCACAACCCACCAAATAGAACAGGAGTCCTCTGGGATCTCATCTTGTTCTTTTAGCATTTGGGTGAGGATCAATGCATTCAAGAGACCTCAGGAAACAGATGATTCTTTAAAACTGAGTCACACTGCTTCCAGTTATGAGCTTCAGGATGTTTTCCATAGAACAAGAAATGTATACTTTTAAAAATAATACATTGCAATTTATAGGGTTACAGTACGGTCGTGACATCCTGACATATTTTCAAGATTTAGTTTTCTATTTTTCCTTCTCTTCTTTTTTCTTGTTTCATAAATGCATGTTAACTACACTGTTGATTCATGTATTTGTCTCATTCCAATTAGTTTTTGTGGTTGTCATAGGGAAAAAGTTGGGTTTTTTTCTCCAAGTGTCTGAAAAAAAAATATCTTCACTTCTTTAATCTCAGAGTGAACCCATTACAAAAATTATCAACTGAGTAAGATGGAAGGCTTAAAACCTTCCAAGGAAGGCTCCAAGTAACTATGGTGAATGGAAGAAAAAAATCTATGGCTTGTATCTCTGCATTTGATTTGCAAACAATTTGATATTGCTAGCAGAATAACTCCTGGTTTCGTACTTTATTAAGTCCTCCTTACTTCTTTCCGTATCGACATAGTATACACAGAAAATGTCATCACATTTTTCTTTATCATCCCTTGATTATTGCCAAAACAGATTTAATATCGCAGGAAAATAAAACAAAGCAACCCAATAAAAAAATAAAAAAAACCCAAACCACATCAAAGCACTCAGACTTGCTTGGTCAATATACACAATTATTCTAGTTGTGGCTAAATGGCAGGGGATATTTGCATTCTACTTAACTCAATGGAAGAACACAACCTGAATATCAGTACTGTGTTTTCTTTGTAATATTCACTGTCTTGTATAAGTTGTATGAAATGAGAAAGTAAATATGTAACGAACTTTTTTTTTTTTTTTTTGGTAGAGGACTCAAACTTGTGTCCATGAACTGACAATTGATATGATACTTCAGGACACAGTGTTGGAATTTTTCTTGTCAGGTGACAAAATTTCACTCCCAGTTAAATTAGTAATAAACTATTAATTCATTTTATAAAAGTAGCTTATGACAATGCCCACTGAAATTTTGCACTGAAATATCTGCTACTTGTAGATTTAATAAAGAAACCTGTAGTATGCTTACAGGCAAAAGTAAACTAATTTCATTTCCACCTTACTAAAATGCAATACTATTCCCAAGAATGAAACTGTTGTTGACATCTTGTTTCTCGGTTTACAATACACATGACTTCAGAAGACTTTACATTAACCAAGATCGATTATTTTTATACTATTTATTCAAAACAAAGGCATTCTTTATTAAAATGCTCAATAACTTTATTCCTTGTGACAAGTTGTAAAAATTGATTAGAATGAATATTAGGCGATTTGGAGAATGCTCAGTTTAAGACTTTTTTTCATTTAGCAAGCAATAATTATTAAACCAGCATATGATACTTCTACACTATGGAGTCACGTGTGTTTACTTTTATAGGTATGTTTCTCAATATTATATCTAAATGTCTATAATATCTTTATGCCTAAAGATTTTATATATATAGGTTTGAGTAAATATTTTGGCAGCACTGCCATCACGATGATATTCTCTTTGGAACCTTCATTGCACCATGGATTTTCCTAATTTACAGAAATGTTCAAAGCAGGAATAAAGACACCAAGATACCCCAGAACCTTGAAAATCTTAAGATATGAGTCAGATGTACATGTCTTTGAGACCCATTCTAGCAGTATCCTCCTTGTCAGTGGAGCACTCAAGCCCTGTAAGATTGTAAACTCTAGACATATTGTAAAATTTCTGACCAATTGAGGTTCTAATTCAAATCAAGGCATCTCATTATTAACTCAGTAGAAATAGTGGACATTACTACACTTCAGAAAAAGTCTATGAAATCTATCTTTGTGTTCCTCAATGTTTTACTTCTCATGCTTACCTCAGAACTTCCCAAAACCAGCACTATAAAACAACACATATAGTTGTTCTGCTATTTAGAATAGAAATAAAATGATAATTGGAAAAGGCTTAGAGAAAAAAATAAAAATCTAGGTATCTGCCGAATAGCCACAAACTACACATTACAATAATATAATAAATGCAAGTACACAAAACTGCATGTTCAAGATATTTATTGCTTCAGAAAAAAATTGTGTCATCTCACACTTAACTTGCAGGTAACATATCCTCAACATGAGTGGTTTAACACAAAACATATGCAAAGTGTCTTTGAGTAATGTAGGTTTGACTGTCCATTCCTCAAAATGTCATCCATAAATGCTCCATACTTCAGCTACCAGGAAGGAATAATTGAAAAGTAATAAATAATTTATATAGGAATACATAACATGTATTAATTTTATTAATTAAATTTACCTAATATAAAAATAACTTGGGAAAGTTTTATAAATAGCTTGAAAATTATTTAATAAGTTAACTTATATTAGAGAATTAAATTCAGCAACCTTGTTTGCTTTTAAATATACTCACTTAAATAGCAGATTTATTCTGGCTGTGTTACTGGCATGTTATTCTACATTTTGTGGCACATTTATGCTTGTCTTACAGGAAAAAATAATTTAGTAACATACACAAAATAATTGAGAGAAGGAATTCTTAAATAATGATACTTCAGATGCATCTGCATCAGACCATTGGCAAGATAGAGGCAGAAACCATTACATGCATAGATAGTGAAATTGTTACAGCTAATTATAGAAAAATACCTTTCAGTTGTATGTGCTGATTATTATGAACACATAATATTCAGATTATTTAAGGAAAAAAACAAGGTATTTGATATTCTAAGGCATGCATTAGGTGATCCTTTACTTGTATTTGGAAGATAGCACTGTCTACTGGTCATGAAAGATCATAATGACTGGATTAGATGACTAATGATGAACCTGAAGTAGGTCTACAGATAATTAATGTTGATAATACCTGACACAGTAAATATGAGTATGCTTTGCACAGAGTAGAGAGGAAATGAATCATTCCTATCTAACCTCAGATATTTAACCAAGCCTTTCAATTTGGAGAACAGTTATCAAGACTCTATAGACAAGGGAAAAACTTATGTATTTCCAAGTGGTAGTTTAGCTCACTTAAGGTCTGAATAGAGTTGAATATATGATTGCAGAAAACAGGGTTCTCTAAGAAAGTACAACTATGTTGTATTATAGACAGGAGGAAATGAATATTGATGAAACATATCTGAAAACATTTTAATTATATTTGACAAACACAAACAATACCTTGGATAGATTTTTATAAGCATCCCATCTTACAGCAGAACCCTGTTACAAATTGGTATTTCCCACAGTAAGTATTACTTAAAGCTAAGAAGTAAAAATATGACTCCTCTGGACCTAAGGCAGAATATAGGCTTACAGCTTCCTTGAAAGTAGAGATTTCTTTAACAATTTGGTCCCCAGTTCCCAGCTTCAGGACTTACTATAGGATGTGCTGCATTCATGTCAGTATTTGAAGATGGATATATATTTTGGAAATGGGAAAAGCTTGAGGATATCTCAAGACTAAGTAGGGAAAAAATAAACCTCTCATCATCAGATCTGGAAATAACAAAGATCCAAGCAAGAAAGTTGACTTGCTTTCTTAGTATTGTCATAGAAAATCCTCATATGGAATTCTTTCTCTGTAGGATACAGAATATTTTCTCTTTGTTAAAAGAATTTATTGTTCCTGACTAATATAAAGATCTGAATTTGGGTCTGTACTGAACTAAAAAAAAAGCAATTATAATGTTTTATGTCATGAAAGAAAAGCACTCATGCTTTATTTCTAATCAAGAAAGAATTAAAAGGATAGAATTATCTTATTGCCTGACATGCTGTGGGAAAAAGAGTAATAATTCAGCATTACTGTTATGGTTAAAGAGCACAGAAAAATGTAATGCAAAAAGAAAATGTAAAAAGCAAATGGCTATTACTATAAAAAAAAAAACCTCATTAAGTACTTTGCATTAGTTTGTATGAAAAAATCACAGGACAGTAACACAGTCTCCCCATATTATTTTTCTCACAGAAGATAGCAAGCCTAATACAGTCAAATATCTTTATTGAAAATAGGAAATGGGGAACAAGGCTTCATTCAAGCAGAGCTAAAGGATGAGACTAATGAAACACTTTCTCTCAATAGCTGTATTTCTTTTTTAGAATAAAGTTATTTTTACACGTGTAGTATTTTCAACCTAGTAGTAACGAACTGGTTTTAACAACAAAGATTTGTCCTAAAAGAATGAGATGGTCTAATTACAGAGTCTATCTATTATTTCCTCATAACTGGTACACTCATGTTTTCTGTTTCAAACTCAAACTAAATGCCCTCTATACTGTTAAAAATGTAACTTTTCAATTGATTCCATATTAGTTAGCATTAGTATTTATTCAGAATTAATTTAAGAATGAGCATGGTTTTGTGAATAGAAATAATTGGAGCAGAACATATTTAGTGCTCCACTAACATGTAGGGATTTTTCCTTTTCCAAAATAATACATTTAAAAGCTGCTAGACTATTAGAAAATCAGTCATGTGTTTAGAATCCCCACAACTGCAAAAACTTCTCTATAACAGGTAAGTTATCCACTTCTGTTATTTTAAAATATTTCTTTTATTTATAAGGAGATAAATCTAAACATACAATCAGGGTTTAAAAAAAATCTATTTTGTCCTGTTTTCTGTTATACATCAGTCTTACGGATATATTTATTTATATATATGTATATAATTTTTTTGTAGGTTAACAATTTATTTTAACATATTATTTTAGTGCTCTAGCAATTAAAAGAATTGTTTTATGAGAGAGTGATATATCAGAAATGGTAAATACCCATTATGTTCTATAAGATTTAAATTATATCCAGTAAGGGGAACAATCTATATATGTTCCTTCATTGTATGATATCTGAGCAATTACTTTGGAAGAAAACCATTAAACTAATTTAAAGTGTTGGAATGTTGTTAGATTTGGTAAAAAGGGCATTTTGTGGTATACTTAATGCATACATGATATTTGAGAGAGGAACAAAAATCTCAATAATGATAATTATTTTATGGGATTGCAATATTTGGGTTTTCCAGCACTGTCAATATATCGCGAGTCAAACATATTTTAAGAATTTTAAGGATACATTTTAAAATATTTTCTATTACATCATAGAGCACTGGAACAGGCTGACCAGGTGGGTTGTGGAGTCCTTCTCTGGAGATATTCAAGACCCATCTGGACACCTACCTGTGCAACCTGCTCTAGGGAACCTGCTTTGGCAGGGGTGGTTGGTCTTGATGATCTCTGGAGGTCCATTCCAACCCCTACAATTCTGTGATTCTGTGATCATAGCATAACACTAATTTAAATACTGTACAATAGTAAACATCGTAAGTACAAAACACGATAACTAAAAATTTTTAAATTAACCTTAATTTCTTAACACTGCTTTAGTTCATAGTTATAATTCCAAAGTTCAAACAAAATAATATTTTTAAAATTGCTATGAAGCCAGTTATGAAAGACGTCAAAAATATACTAGCTCTTAAAACTTCACTGCTTTGTTCATACAGATTTAGTGTTCTAGTGTGTGGTGCCATACTCAGATAACCCAGAGAGAAATAAATTTAGTAGGAAAATGGCATTACATACATAAACATTTCTATCTGTAAATAAACATTTTTATCTACAAATTTAGAAAAGAGAAGTCATTACTGATGACCAATATCACACCTACTGAGTCATGCTTTTTCACAGAATCACAGAATGTCAGGAGTTGGAAAGGACCTCGGAAGATCATCTAGTCCAACGCCCCTGCCTGAGCAGGATCACCTACATTAGATCACACCACACAGGAATGTGTCCAGATTAGTCTTGAATGTCTCCAGAGAAGGAGACTCCACAACGTCTCTGGGCAGCCTGTTCCAGTGCTCCATCACCCTCACAGTGAAAAAGTTCCTCCTTATATTCACATGGAACATCCTATGTTCCAGCCTGGAAACATTTTGGTCACTAATGTCTGCTAAAATAATTGGAAAGGTGTAAATTTATCCAGCTTCATAGGATTTTGAGTCAGGAAATAAATTTCAGTAGTACTGATAAGATCTGGGTTCCTGCTGTTAATTTAAGCAAAACCAACACTTTTGATATTTTTTGTAGGTGCAATTTCTAATTATTAATTTAGATTATTTTATATAACCATTTGTTCAAAATGTTTCTTAGGTTTGTTTAAATTGTGCTGATATAGTTAAAAGTATGTAACTACAAATGCCTTATTTCACATTTTCAATTCACAGAAATATAAAAATAACTGATATGTGAAACAAAAGCTAGTGTCCCTAATATTTGCTGTTGATTTTTTTTCATAAACTGTATCTTTTAAAAAACTTGATAGAAAAAGATGAAGAAAGGAAAAGATATCTGAGTAATTTTTCAGTGTTTCCTCGGGGAAGTAAGGATTTCTACTTTTGCTTGTCTAGATTGTGTTCTACCGATACCAAGTTTTATTACTTTTTTTCTTATTATAATTTGACATGTTTCTGTCATTTTAGAGGTTATATTGGTGAAGGTTCAGAAACTGGCATCATGTTTTCTGTTTAACATTTTTCCCTGACATAAAGAACATGTTTCTCCACTTCTGCCACAGTCAGCACTGACCAGGATTTAATAAAGCAAGGTCTTTAACAGCTTAAAATAGCCCCTGACATTACCTTGTCAGTTGTACCAGACCTTGAATGATACAGACTATGAAAATCTTTCAAGAATATTTTGATAGAATTACAGAGTATTTATGAAACCAGCAAGAATTTTAAATCATTTTCAGAGACATAAAAGAGTATAAAAGTACTCGCCCAGAGACAAACTCTTGGATCGTATGTTCTACTTTTTTTTCCAAGGTTAAGACTTGATGACTTTGCAGCATAATGTGCATTGGCATTATAGATTGTTTCCCATAAATGCAAAATGTTACATGGTATCTCATAGCATATTTTAGATAAACATATTTTTTATACTTTTTGAGTAATAAAGAGCATGGTATATATTCTATTATTCACGAGCATAGAATTTGTTCATCTAAGTTCTGTAAAGCCTAAGGATGTATATAAACGTATGAGCAATGAGATGAGAGGAGCTTTTTGAAAGTGCCACAGAAAAAGTATATAAAATATTTCTTTTCTAGTCAGTGTTGAGGGGAGAGATTCATTTTTCATGAGCTTAATTAAAAGTAAACTTGCACAAACCTTTCAACAGAAAGTGTTACATTGAAGACCATGTCAGAAAAGGCAGAATTTCTGCATGTAGAGTTCAAAGTAACTTTAGATTACTCATGTTCTAAAGGCAATATCAGTTTATGTAAAACACTGGAATCAATAACATTATGTCAACTTGGTTTGGTGGATATTAATGATTTTACTTTCCTGTGCTATTTAAATGTTGATTTGGACAGTTGTTAGACAAAGAAATCCACTCACAAATCATATTTTATAATTATAATTTCTTTTGCTATTGAAAACTGTGGTGGTTTGACCCTGTCTGGAGACCAGACTCCCACCAAAGTCACTCTATCACTCCTCTCTTAGCAGGACAGGGGAGAAAACACATGTTGGGAGGCTTTGGAGTCAAGATAAGGACAGAGATCATTCTACAGTTAGCGTCACGGGCAAAACAAACTCAACACAAGAAAAGCAAGACAACTCTCTAATTTATTACACTACACAGAGAAAAGAGAGTTGCATAATGAGAAGTACAAACAGCTCTTAAAACACACACCCTTCTTTGCAGACTTCACTTTATTCATGATGTTTCTAGTGCCCCAGTTTGGGTCACTGCTATAAACTCATAAAATA
>VXBZ01009230.1:88161-113554 GCA_013399135.1 Heliornis fulica
CCCCCCCCATATTTCCAGAAAAAAAAATAATTATCTTTTCTATTGTGATTAATAGATTCTGTTACCATTGCCATCCAATAAGGATGACTTCAAATTTATGCTACATATGAGTCAGAGTTAAACCTTTTCTATCTAAGGCATATTGGCTTAGATGTTATTTTTTATTGCTATCTAATGTTTATCAGGTCAAACATCAGTTTAGACTCCTTGTCTGTAAACTAATCTCATCATACTTCAGCATGGGCATGAGCTAAGTACCGAATAGGAATATCCCTAGTAAACCTGAACACTTTAAGGCTTCCTAGACTCACTCCAATTTATTTTATCACCATGTAAATAATTGAATTTGATCAAGTATGACTGTGCTTTCAGGGTTCAGATGTTGTGCATGCAGACACAGGGTTTTGGAAGTAAGGACTGAGTATTATGTACCATTATTTGAGTACCAATAACTTTCCATTTAATTGCGGACTTATCACGAAGACAATAACTTAAATTTGTATATTTAGACTATAAGTATATATAAATAACCTTATTTTTTCTGTTTTATCTCTAGCAGATGTTTTAATAAGGTATGTAAATGAGGAAAAATGTAAATGTTGGAGGCATGCATTGTTTTCAGCTTGCATATTGTCCAATTTTTCACCATCCAAAATGCATAAGAAGTATGCAAATATTTAGTAAATAGAACCATTAAAGGAAAACAAATCTTTATCACACCATGGAGCTCATGAAGTTCACAGTATGTAGAATTCCTCTGTTAATACTGATACATTTTTGAATACTAATACATCTGGTACAGGGGGATTTTAGTCAATCACAGCAGGTGAACCAAAAAGTATTTTGCAATTACATTGGTGAAGTTTCTTTTGCCAGTTTATTATTCTTTACTTGAACTTTAAAGAATAGAATTATTAAAAAATAGGACATGGTTTTGCCTTTCAACAGTATTTATTATGGAATATCGCTTCAGTCAATGTGTGTTAGTTGTCTTGGCTACATTGCCTCCCAACCCCTTGCATGCCCACAGCCTACTTGCTGAAAACAGTGATGGTGGTAGGAAGCTGACACTGTGCAAGCATTCTTCAGCAATGGTCAAAGCACTGGTGTATTATCAACACTATTTTAGTCACAGATCCAAAGCACAGGACAGTAAGGGCTGCTATGAAGAAAGTCAGCTTCATCCAAGACAGCCCCAGTGCACTAGCAAGTGATGTAGGAATGGGCAAGGACATTTTTTTCTCTATTTGACAAGTTAATGTTCTGTGTCAAGTTTCAAGGGACTTTAACTACAAAGGCTGGACCTTTCCAAACCATTGTTGTCTTTCTTTGGTCTGCATTTAAGCCCCAGCTAATAAACAGATTACTTACATAGGCCTCTAGCTCCTTCAATCTATCAGTCAGTGCTGGTTATCAAATGAATAATGCTAGAAAGTACACAGTGCTCCAGTCATGGCCAGACACCCCAATTGTAAAGAATGATGAACTAGCTAGTTTAATAAGCTCTTTACCAGACAAAGGTTCAGAATGTCAGAAAAAAGTTTTACATAGGCTTCTCAATAAATTAATGAGAAGTAAACTATTCCCGTGACAAATTAGAAACTGTCAGTAATATACTTAAGAGTTAGAAAATCTGAGTTCTGATTATACTGATGTAAACTTTCTAAGACTAATTTTCTGTATCATTGGTCATGGTATTCAGTTTTCTCAGATTCTTAATTCATGGTATACCTCATTAAAATGATTAACCTGCTAGTAAGAAAATTATAATTTCATAGAAACAAAAATTATTATTATCATCCAATGATAATTATCTTATTATTACATATATGTTATGTTATATCTCAGAATTATAGAATGGTCTATATTGGAAGGGACCCTGAGGATCATCAAGTTCCAACAAGCCCTGCCATAGGCAGGGCCACCAACCTCCAAGGCTGTATATATTTCTGAGATACCTTCAGCTCAAGTGCAAGACCTTACACTTTGCATTAGGTTCACCTGTACCCACCTTATAAATATAATATAATATAATATAATATGATATAATATAATATAATATAATATAATATAACATAATTATAAATATGAATACATTAAATATTAAGTGCAATATAATAAAATATAATTTGCTTATAATAAGTACTTATAATTGATTTTACTATTGTGGATTGTATATATATATATACACACAATCAGTGTTTGATAGGATTATCAATTAATTCAGGCTTACTTTCTAAGGACTGTTTTCCTCAGCCTAAGGTATTCTGTGAAGAAAATAAATAAGCATCCTTGAATATTTTTGAAAAATGCACACACATTTTTTTCTTTATCCACGTGCACACATAAGCATTTCTGAGTTTTATCACAGTTTTATATATGTAATTACTTTCATATTTCATTTATTTGTATTCTATTTTTCTTTCATATTGTCTTTATACTAACATTTAAATGTAAAGTTAATATATTAATGCAATAAAAGATGATATATAGCCAATGTGTTTCCAAGTATTTATATTAGTTCATATAAATATGTCACTTTGATGTAAGTAGGATACAAACCACTTAGACTATATGTTTTAATGAGGAAATAAAAAAAGAAAAACAGTAATAAACAGAGGAATACATTTCATTCTTTACAAAAAATATTGTGAATTCTGTAATCAGAATAAAGAGGAAAATGTAAGGCATGAAATTTTGCTTGGTGATTATATGTATTCAACATGCCCTCATCCATACTCGTTTCCTTTTTAAAATCAATTGTGAAAACCAGCTTCAGTGAATGGAGTTTTAATCAATTTAATTTATTGCCAGTTAGAAAACTTTTAACTTATGATTTGGGTATTGAAGGGAAAAAATATCTGAGCAAACACTTGAGTTTTTTTTCCTCTCTGCCCCCAGCCTCAGCTCAGTGCAACACATCTCTCCATCATCAGTAGTATGAGCTCCCCTTATTTTCATCACATCTTATACTCAGCCCCTCTCAGCTTCTTTGTTGAACACAGGATATGCAGAAGGTTGGTAGTGGATTCTAGTGGTTTCTTTCTGCCACTGCTTGCTTCTTACCTGTTTTCCTTGGCTGCTGCTTGCTTCTGATTTCTCCTCTGCAGTATGGGTTGCCACGGGCTGCAGTCCTTCATCAGGAGGAAAAACTAGATAATGCCTTCTTCAAATGATTGGAAAAAGCCACACATTCACAGGCTCTGATCTTCATGGCGGGCTTTAACCACCCTTTAATCTGGTGGGAGAAGAACATAGCAGTACAAACAATCTAGGAAATTTATGGAGTACTCTGAAAACAACTTCCTGACAGAGATGATTGAGGAAACAAGTCAAGGCACTTTGTTGGAATGCACACTAATAAGGAAGAATTGGATATAGATATGGAAACTGGAGGTGGCTTTGGATTCAGTAACCACGGAACCCAAGGTCTTGAAAGCAGGGAACAGTCAATAGAGCAGGACAATAATTCTGTATATCATGAGAGCAGACTTTAACAACTTCAGAGATCTGTTTGGAAGAATCCCATGGGGAACTTCTCAGAATTTCAAGAAAGGGAAATGAAAATTCCTGGACTTGGGAAGGAATAATTTCAAGCACTACTGCACACTGGGGGCAAAATGGCTGGAAATTTTACTCAGAGGGACCTACCTGTTGGTCCTGGTATCCAGGAAATTTAACATAAGCCAGTCATGTGCCCTTGCAGAAAAGAAGGGTGATCAGACCCTGGATTTTATTAAGAAAAAGACTGCCAATAAATTGAGGGTAGTGATCCTTCCCCTTTATTCAGCATTGGTGAGGGCACATCTAGAGCACTTTTCCAGTTCTGAACTGGAAAAATATAGGCTTCCTGGAAAAAGTCCAGCACAAGATCACAAAGATGATGAACTAGAGCACCTCACATGTGAGAAAGACTGAGAGTGCTGGGATTGTTTAGCCTGGAGAAGGCTAAAGATAAATCTCACAAGTGTATGCAAATATCTTAAAGGAGAATACAAAGAAGATTGAGCCAGGCTTGTTGCAGTGGTTCCCAGAAACAGAACAAGAGGCAATAGGCATCATCTGAAAGCCTGGAAGCTCTTTCTGAACATCATGAGATACTTTTTTACCAGGAGGCTGAGCAGTGGCATAGTTTTTGGAGGGAGATTATGGACTTTCTATCCTTGGAGATATTGGAACCAGGTGGATATGGTCCTGGAAAACCTACCTTATCCGACCTGTTTGAGCAGGGAGGTTGGACCAGATGACTTTCAAAGGTCCCTTCAAGTCTAAACTATTCTGTAATTCTGAAAAATAATTGTGTCTAACATTGTTTATGAAGTTATTTGAGAAATTAAAAAAAAATCTACTAGTCTTTTTTCACTAAAAATATATATGTTGTAATTTTCTTTCTTATTGTAAAGAATGTTAATAAAATTTCTTGATGGCAAGACATTTAAAAATGATGTAACTTAGCAAAAAAGGTATATCTTATTCTTTGTTCTTTAAAATCTCAGTGATTAGGAATATTTGTTAAAACACATATTAGAGAAAGATGTATTTGCAATTGTGTAGTAAACTATAACTTCTTCAAAGCTACAATTTAGAAATAAACCTGCCTTCTTCAGGAATTACATCTCATTCTGAAGGAATGTTTGTAAATTCAAATACAGGGGATCTTACTGTCTTGCTTCTCTCCTTCATTTTTCTGAGATAAAGAGCTTGTGAACTGGTTGTGTATTTTTACAGCAACTGGCCTTGAGCCATGTTAAAAATGGGGTATATTAAGTGACTTCTCATTACATTAGCTTTACAAGCAGCTTATAACAGAGCTTTTGAAGGAATGAATTACACCAATCCAAATAAAAAGGACAGGAAAGGAAAATAATAGTACCACATATCACTAGGCTAGCATTTTCAAATCATACAATATGTGAAGAATGCAAAAAGTGATAAAAATTATTTTCTCCAGGCAACAGGTATCTCAGTCATATTCTTTCTACTTGTTTGTACAAAATACTCTTTTTTTTCCTATAATATTTACGTTTACAATGTAATTTCATAGTAGTTGGTTAGGACATACATAATTTTCTGTATTTTCAAGCAATAGTGTGAAACTAGCCTTGTAAAAATGCAAAAATATAAACAGGCATTAATGTCACAGCTCTGTTGAATTGAAAATGGAACTGTGGTAATTTACATAAAGCAAAGGACTCTCCTAAGATGCAAAGGCCCCTAATTCAACAAAATAATTAAAAACAGCCAGGTGTGAAGTAAATGAAAAGTTTTATTAAATTTACAATACATTACTGATTGTGTGTATGAGAAAAGTACAAGACTGTAAGAGCAAAGAGTTCTTATAGAACCATTACTGAACAAGATAGAAATCTTCTCAAATCAGATGTATTCACCATCAGATAGTTCCATCAGTGTTGCTTATTTTCTCCCTTCAGAGAACTGTAATCTAAAACCCCAGTATTCATAAACATTTTTAAGAATACTTCATGATGTAGAAAAAATGTATGTAAAAATGACAAATCATAAAATCTAATATCACAAGTAGGGCAATTAGTATGAACTGGTCTTACTGACTTGTTTGGGTGAAGTTTCTAGTTGTTAAAAAATATTTCTTTTATATATCATATAATGTATTATATTTTAACAGCATTAAAATTATACATTGTAACGTAAAATCATATAGTACTCAGCAGATTTAAAAACCCAAGAAATGGCACACAACAGACAATTCTGTATTGAATCTTCCCAATAAGGTTTTAGTAATTTTATTAAATACCAGCTATATTTGTTATATTGTGAACCTTCATCAGATAAATAAAGTTGCATTTAAATTATAGAGTGGATTTTATATGTCAACTTTATACACTGAATACTAATTCAAAATCAGTATAGACTTTTCTTTCGTGGACAAATCCTTCATATAGTTGGGCTAATATACTAAGAATTTGTTCTTTCTATTAGATTATGTTTAAGTTTTTTTCTTCTATCCAACCAAATGACATCCATTTCAATTAAAGAGAAAAATTATTAGTTCTAGCTCCCCACTTCTCACCATTTCAGAAGGTGAAATCTCAATTTCTCATTTAGACAAATTCCATATTCTCAGAATTGTGTTTTATTTTTGCCGCAATA
The DNA here is from genome assembly GCA_013399135.1 of Heliornis fulica. Lineage (NCBI taxonomy): Eukaryota > Metazoa > Chordata > Aves > Gruiformes > Heliornithidae > Heliornis > Heliornis fulica. The sequence goes on from VXBZ01009230.1 coordinate 94,291, forward strand.
CTATTTTTAAAATTTATGTAATCTGTAGTCTTTTTTATAGGCAGTCTTTAGCTTTCTGCCATAAAAGATTCTTAAAAAGAACTAAGCAATTACTTCTAACTTGATGATTCAATTTGTCAGCAAGCATTGGAATATTGTTGAATTTCTCAATGCTTTCCTTAAGATATCTTTTCTTACTGTATCTTTAATGAAGAATATAAATTGGATCCTCTTTTTCATTCTCTCTTACAAACTCATGTTGCTAAATGCATAATTTAATTAATTTCTCTATATCTAGTACACACATCAACTGATTACTCCTCCATTCTCCTCTCCTGAGAAATAGTTTGTATAGTGTAGTATGCAATATGTGCCTATACATACATATAATACATATACATATACATATACATATACATATACATATACATATACATATACATATACATATACATATACATACTATATATAGTAGTTTATACTACCCTTCTGAGACTAGTGTGATGACTGTTTTCCATATGAAATATGAGGTGAATTACTGTCCTTGCATATTCTAAAAATGGCTGTGTGGCTGCCACATAGGGACATGAAACACACAAATGATACATATAGTGTGTCACCGTGAGAAAGAGACACCTTGAGGCCAGACAAAGACTGGACTTGGTATTCTGACTCACTCGGTGGCTTTAACACTGAGAAATTAAAATGTGTTGACATTAGCTATGGAATGAAAAGATTCTTAATAGTGTATCATTACAGTGAGTTGTCTTGATTCTTTGGTTGATCTCATAAGTGAGAAAAAATAGTCAATATATGTTATTCTAAAACTACAAACCACAATACTTATTATCTATTCTGAGTTTACATGACTACATGTAGATATGATGGTATATGTACTTTGTCAACCTTTGCAAATGGATATTCCTCTGTAGACTTAAAATAACATGAAGTGAAAACTGATTGGAATGAAGTCTCCAACTTCCATCTGGGGAATTTATCTCTTCCTTTTTGGTTTTTTTTTTTTGGTTTTTTGGGTTTTTTTTTTAAATGACTTTATACTCACAGGTATTGAATAGAAACCTGAAAATAATAGCAGTGAAATTAATATGAACATAAAAAGAAATAATCCATTGCTTTTTAATCCATTATTTCAAAAGCAGTCGATCCAATATTGTATCTGTCACAGCTGTTGCAGAAGTCTGATTTTCTTCCTGTTTTAGCAGCTGTTGACTGCACAGATAGTCAATGAAAGTTTCAGGACAGGCTGATAGAAAGTCCTGCTACAAGTGAAATAGATTCATTCTTCTAGGAAATACAGAGGTCTTTACCAATGAACATATGTACCACGTAAAAAGTTTATCCTGCCAAACCAAATTTATCACATAAAATATGAAAAAAACCACCTGAATTACAAATTGAATTACATAATCCTAGTTTTCTAAGTTTAGAATCAAGATAAACAACAGATAAACATAATTGGGAGGAATAGTGCGTGTGTCTATTTTCTTTTTTATTTGTTAAAATTTCTAAACTCCTTTTGCTTTCAGTAACCTTGTTGCCAGACCTTTTCTGTTGCCTGTGTCTTTTTCTCACGCTGTTTCCAAAATAGAAAGTTTCTCAAATTATTTATTCAAAGTACTGGGAATATGAATCTCTGTTTCATATATCACATACTTTATTTATTACAAAACCAGCTAAGGGACTAAGAAGGACATAATTGGAAGCAAATTAACTTCTTCAGCCAAGTTTCTAGAGGACTACAAACTGAAGGGCAGACCAGTCAAAACATTTGAAGGCAGGGCTGCCCTCAGAGGGACCAAGACAGGCTGAAAGAAATATCCACCAGGATTGAAGCAGATTACAAACAGGACATCAGCCATCAGTGTGCCCTGGCAATAAGGAAGGTCAAGACAAACCCAGGCTGCAATAATAGGAACATGATCAGTAGATCAAGGGAAGAGGCAATTCCTCTCCCAGAATTTGTGAGACTTCATTTAAACTAATCCATCCAGTTTGGGGACCCATAACAGAGAAAATATTTTAGTGAATATGGGTGAATTGTGTGGAGAGCCATCAAACTGGTCAGGGACAGGAGCACTTCGCCTGGGAGTGCTCCTGGAAGTCTGATGGAGTTGGCCTTATTCAGCTTGGAGAAAAGACAGTTTGGGCAGATCTAATAGCACCCCTTCAACTGGGGAGAATTTCCTGAAGAAGAACTTATCAAGAAGGCAGAGACACTATATTAATGCATAGTGAGAAGATGAGGAACAGTTATAAATTGAAATGAGAGAAATTGAGACTGAGTACAAAGAGAATCTTTTCCCCTGTGAGGACATCTGGGCACTAGAACAGGCTTTCAAAACATTCATTGCCCATCCTTGAAGGATTCTGAGACTCAGACAGATTTTAAACCTGAAGCAGCTTGATCTGACTTTTTCTTGGGAATCACAGAAGCACAGAAACACAGAAGGTTAGAGTTGGAAGGGACCTTGAAAGATCATCATTAAACTTCTCCCTCCCCACTCTCCAGCCTGTCTAAGTCTTGCTGAATGACAACACAACCTTCTGGTGTGTCAGCCACCACTCCCAGCTTTGTGCCATCAGCAAACTTGTTGACTGTGCACTCTATTCCCTCATCCAGGTAATCAATGAATATATTGAACATATATCCTGAGGTCCCTTTCAACTTGAATTTTCCTATAAGCCTATGTTTTTTCCAGTATTTTGCCTCAGAATGAATGAAGGAAAAGACCCTTCTTCTACTATTTTAGGAAGAAAAGGAAGTAGAATTAAGATGAGATGAACTGCAATGTCTTTGCAAAATAAACTGCAGCCACTCAGATTGTATGAGAGACCTTTCTTCTCTCTGAGTACTGGAACTGAAGTAGACATGAATCTGAATTGCAAAGCCTGGATAGAATTCTAGCAGACAGAAAGGTAATGGTAAACTCCCTATTGAATTCAGTAGAATATTTTTTTCCTTTCCACATCTAAACTATTATAGTTCAAGTAGAGTCCAACTGAGAAACTTAGATATGAAAACAATTCAAACCTGTATTTCCCCACAGGTTATGTACAAATAATGTTAGAGTTCATTACATATGACTGAATAAATTGTTGTAAACATTGTATTCTTAAAAAGAAAAACAATTATTTAAATACAGGTTTGTTGGCTGTGTGAACAGGTCACTTGCCACAGTCCTGTCTTTCTGCGAAATCAGAGAAATATCCTCTCCTCTGGTTTTATAAAAATACCACAATTACTCTCAGAGAAAATCTCTTATTTTAAATCTCATTCTCATAATCAAGTGAATTCAGAAAGCCTATGTAAGATTTTAAGCATTATATTTGTTGAAAGTAACTTAAAATTTCAGGTTTGTAAATTCCAAACTCTCAGTATTTCCAGTGTTTTGTTTTGTTTTTTTTTTAAAAAAGACTTTTATGATTTTGAAGATTTTTTGAATCATATTTGCTTGCCATGGCAAAGCTATCTATATCACAGTCAGTGCCTATTTTGACCTTCTAAACATAGTTTGAAAGACACTCATATAGAGAAAAAAAAAAAAGCTTCACAATATGCTTCACAATACTTTACTGTGATTATTCAGTAATTACAAAAAATGGAGAAGGGAATGGTCCAAGGACATTTTATAGCAAACTTTCAATATTTAAAGAAGGGTTATAAGACAGAGCACAGACTTTTTAGTAGGGCCTGCAGTGATAGGACAAGGGGTAATGGTTTTAAACCAGAGGAAGGTAGATTCAGACTAGACATAAGGTAGAAATTTCTTATGATGAGGGATGAAACTCTGGAACAGGTTGCCCAGAGAGGTGGTAGATGCCCCATCCCAGGAAATATGCATGGTCAGTTTGGATGGCACTCTCAGCAACCTGATCAAGTTCAAAATGTGCTTGGTCACTGCAGGGTGGTTGAGCTAGATGATCTTTAACAGTCCCTTACAGACCAAACTATTCAATGATTTTATGATACTAACATGGAAAATTTGCTGGGCATATGAAAATAGAATGGCTTCCTCTCACACTAGAGTTTTCTAAGATGACACTGAGATTTTAAGACCAAAGCATGCTTACAAATGTTAGTTCCACAGAGTAGGCTAGATTTTTGTTGCTTTACAGTGGTATTATTCTTTTTCTGAAAGACTTCATATCAAAGATGGATACATGATTGAATCTCCCACTTTGAGTAGTAGATTTGATTAAATATCTCCTGAAGTCCCTTACAAACTGAATTATTTTATGAACTGATCAATTTTTAGTATTTTTAAGGAAACATGTCACCACTATTCCAGTGATAACAAGGTCAATTTCCTGCATGTATAACTAAATTATGTTTCTCTAAGACTGCTTCTCAAATATGTATTCACATATACACACAAAGATATAATCAAGCATCGCTATGTATACACATATAAAATATATAAATAACTATACATGCTACATTAAATTGCATCTCATAAAAATTAGTATTGTAGTGAAAAATTATTATTAATTGGGGGTTATATATATCTATATTGTGGGGTTGTAATTGTGGGGTTATATAACACCTATAATGATTTAAACTCTAATTACAGTAAATTCTTTTTTCTCATTTTTTAAAATTATATTTCCTCAACTTGTGCACAAGATAACTTGAAAATTCTGAATATAATCACAATTAAATAACCCCCAAATTCTTTGTTAAATTGTTTTGGAAGAAAAAGTCCCAAACAAACAAACAACAAAAAATCTGTGGTTTATCTCCCCTTATCCTCTCTATGCACATGTTTACATTTTGATTTGCTCTCCAATATCATCATCAAGACTCAATGATCTGATTCCTGATACCAACAAAAAAGATACAAAAAAATTTCAAGTTTTCTTTAGTGCCTGTCAGTGCAGTGAATGTGTTTCTATTAAATGGTGCATTTGCTAGCTATTCAGCATCTTCATCCAGATAAATGTTGCATCTGTAGTAGATATTGAATTATTTTTACTTTACACCATTTTGTGATATTTACATTAAAAAAATTTCTTTATTTTTTATAGCAATTCTTCCAAATATTATGATATCAAAAAAACCCTGTATTCCAAACCCATATCATCACAGTTCAATAAAATCACATCAAAGCTTTCTGTGAATTTAAAATAGAAAGATACCATCAAAGAAAAGAAAAATTAAATAAGAAAGGTAAATGCACCTTCCACACCTGCACCCCCTTCTTGAAATCACAAAGTAAAAAAGCACACTGTTTGACTTTGGTAGTTCTTACTCAGGAAATCTGCAGGGCATTCTTCATCTCCTTCCTTTTTATGAATCTTTTGCCCAGCACTCTACCAGGTAATTATGACTCCAGAGAACTGATGTTATTTTAGGACTCAGTTCTTAAGAAAGTATTTCAAGGATTTACGGATCTTTAAGCACCAGCCGGGTACAGATAAGACACCTGGTTCATAAAGAAAAAAAGAACAAACTTACCCAAATGCTTTCAATCTCTTGGAAGGCTCTATAGAAATAAAATCAGAGATTAAGAAGAAAAAAATATTCCTTTATTAGCACGACAGTTTTAGACCATTGATATTAAATAATTCATATATTTATGTTCATGTAAAGAAATAATTAAAGAAAGCGTGCAGATTTTTTTGTTATTTAAAAATAAAAGTACTATTTACAAGTCCATAAGCCTTAAATTCATAATAAAAAATGTGTGAAAAAGCATAAAGGAAGTGTACACCAAGGTATGAATGATATAGTTCAGCAGTCTAACAGTTAGACTTTTAGCCAAGGCTGTGGGTGACCAGCCATGATCATCTTCCTGAGATGTACATCTTAGGATATGATACATAATGTGGTAGAAAAAAGGGCAATGGGTCCAAGCTGGAACATAGGAAGTTCCATCTGTATATGAGGAAGAATTTTTTCACTGTGAGGGTAAGGGAGCAATGGAACAGGCTGCCCAGAGAGGTTGTGGAGTCTCNTGATTCTGTGATAATGTAAAAATTCTATTTTTCATCCTGATGCAACACATATTCTACATACATACACATAGTGTTTATTTCTAATACTAGGAAACCTTCTATTTCACCACCGGAGACTGACAGCATATACAGAAATCATATGCTTTCGATTTCTGCAGGTAAGGCATGCATAGACTTTTAGCTATATAAAGATACTTTACAAGTACATTCCTGTATTTTGTACTCCAGGTGCCTCAGGTACAAAGACAAGCACATGTAAACAGCTCTGTCCATCAATTCTTAGACCAATGGTCCAACTTGAGCCTCCTGGCCACTCTAGCAGCCAGCTCTCAGACTCTTCTCCCCAGTATCTGCTACAGATTTACACCACTTCTATGCAGTGGCTCCTAAGCCCCTTATCCTACTGGCCAGCACCCCCAGCTTGATTTTTCTAGGGATTACACACTAACAACATGCATACAGTCTGCATGTCCTCTGGTCTCTGACAGCACAGATCCACAGACCCTCTGACCTGCGGTCTGACTCCCGTCACTGGCACCAAGGCCTCCGTACATGCATGTGCATGCACAAAAGAGATCCCATCACCCAGGAAAGCAGTTAATAATGGAGGACAGACTATGATGGAAGGTGAAAGCATGGCACAACAGGCATGATCAGCAACCCTGTCCCTTTTATCTCCTTAGCCACCTGTTTTACCATTTCTGTTCCTCCTTACACCACTTTGATTCCTCCTTTTCCCCACCTTTCGTTCATCCCATAAATGTCCCATAACAAGTCTTGTGCAATCACACGAGGCTCTTCCTTTTAATTGCATAAAAATTCACACATCGCCAGGCAGCAACCTCCTTCAGTTTGAAAGATAATCCCGAGAGCTGCTCCCCTTGACTCACACTGTGGGTCTCACTTTCAGCCCATGGGGCTTATGTCTCCAATGTCACAACCCAATTGCTGTGATTAGATTTTTGGGGTTCTCCCTCCTGCTATTGTTCTTTTTTGTCTTTGGATTTTTTTGTGGGGTTAGGGTTTGGGATTTTTTTATTTATGTATACAAGTCTTTACTCACATAACCAAAAAAACCATTGTATTTTATAAATTTTAAAATATAATTAATAAATATACTGAGGCAATTTCCTTAGTAAGCTATTAAGTTTTGATCACAAGTATCATACTTACATACTTTTCAATATAACAAAATACTTTGAGTTAAAGAACAAAAGCTTTTGGGATGTGTATTATGGTTTCTTTGCTCTTGCTCTTTATTGTTAAAGGGAAAAATCACAAGCAACCAAACATTTCAGATACTGAGCCGTAAAATAATACTGCTGCACAAATTACAAAATGAAAATGCTAACAATATGCAATGGATTTAAGCATGTTAATATTCACATAGATTTCAGAAGTGCTTACTAATGTATTTAAATTAAGTGCATGTACTTTTAAGTGCATTACTGAATATTTTTCCAATGTGTGACATCACATATAATTTCTGCATTTTCCATATAGATTCATAAATCTTTACAAGGCTAAACAGCAAGAATGACTCACATATATTTTAGGTGATTAATAGAAAAAAAGATTAATATTATATGTATACTATATCTTCAAAGGATAATGTCCTTTAAAATCACATCTAGTGCATGCACAGAATCTGCAAGAAACCTTAATTATTAACAAAGTCAGCCACCAATATCAATATTTCTTCACCAATATTTCTTCTTTTTTAAAAAAATATTTTTCTTCTAACACATGCATATGAGTTCTTTCATCAATGAAAGTCTTAAAAATTAAAGTTTCACAAGTATGTTTTACTCCTTTTTTTTTTTTCCTTAGCCCTCTTCAAGGGACCAAAAAGCTCTAACTATGGAGAAAACAGAAAAACATTAACAACAAGCAAGATCAACAAAGGTCACTGTAATGAATGCAATCTTAGCTAAATTAAATAGAAACTGACAAATTAATTTTAAGCCACCAATGAGGAAACTGGTACATTTCAAGTTGATGATTCTTTTTTTTTTCCATATTGAGTCATACTTGAAAACTCTGCATTTGCATGCTCTACTTTTTGATTCCTACTGGATCCTTTCCCCTGGAGTTATTGTGAAGCGGCCCCTCTCTTGGGTGTAAATACAGTTCTGGTGTGGCCCAGGGAACCTGATTTTTGCCAGTACTGGTTAAAGTCACCGGCTTTGCAGTGACCTGAGAGTGTCAGCAGAAAGACTGTAAGACCTAGAGGCACATTTGCAATGGAGATTCCAACACAGACCATAAGAAGCTTTAGTATAAACATTAATGGTGGGGATTTTTTGTATTAATGAGACACTTAACTCTACTACACTGTTATAACTATATCTAGACTGCCAGTATACTATTTTCTGTATGTATATGGTGTGTTCTCATGGCTGTAGAACGGGTGTGAATTTAACACCATTTACAATGGAGTGAGCCTAAACAAGGTGACAATTCTCAAGCCTAGGAGAAACGAAAGGGCTGATGAAAGATAGGTGCTGTTAAAAAAGGCCCAAATACTTTAATGTGTAGGGCAAGAAATTACAGGATTGTATGTTTTGAGCAAAGCTGTGCGACTGCTGACAGTACTGAGAGACATCCTTAGCCTATCTAGTTAACTTTAAACAAATTCTAGCCTCTTATCTGTGCTTGTTTTACATTCTTATGTATGACAGACCTATATAATGGTACTTTCCATTAATTTAAATAAATTTAAATAATCTAAATGTCGGGGCATCTATACTTTTCAACAGCAGGTCTGGAACACTGAAAGGGAAAGCTTCCATGAATGGACTGTGAGAAAATACATAGAAGATCCCATGGATGTGGTCCAGTGTGCTCTGTAAATACAGAGTAAGTAACACTGAATAGATTCCAAAGATGAAAGCAGCTCAGTACCAAGATTTTTTGTTAATTTGTTTTGCATCAGGAGCTAGTGGACTAATGATGTGTGCTGCAGAAACACATTTAGAGAAAATAAGGCAAGAACAGATTATAATTTTGAGAGCTAGATGGTTGGGTGCAATAAAAAGCACGGGCATACCGGTCTAAGGTGTTGAGTGTAATGCCATACACTCTGAAAAAACTATTCTGGCACTGGAGATCTAAGTGCACAGGAGAAAGAAATAGCTTTAAATATTCTTCTGGGGAGACGATATTGCAGCCTTCCTGTACCTAAAGGAAGCATACAGGAAAGCTGGAGAGGGACTGGTTGTCAGGGAGTGTAGTGATAGGACAAGAAGTAATGTGTTTAAACGAAAAGAGAGGAGATTTAGATTAGATGTTAGGAAAAAAATCTTCTCTTTGAACGTGGTGAGGCCCTGGAACAGGATTCCCTTAGAAGTTGTGGATGCGAATTCTCTGGAAGTGTTCAAGCTAGGTTGGGATTTTTTGCAACCTGGTCTAGTGAAAGGTGTCCCTGTTACTGGCAGGGAGGTTGGACCTAGATAATCTTTAAGATCCCTTCAAATCTCAACCATTCTATGATTCTATTGTATGATTCTATGATTTTTCTACTAGAAATTTTGAGTGTCACACACAGAAATTCTGAAACTCCAGGTCATCTACTAAGTGGATGGATCAAAAATCAAGTGGCAGAAGAAACTTTCCTTACTGCTTTTAACTAAGCACCTCACCTTCCCTATATTTCTTCTAGGCATGGCTGAATATCTGTACCAATTTCAAAGATTTTTTTTTTTCTCATTTGGAATTAGAGTCCTTCTTTTCCATTTCTTTAGTCATAGAACTTAATCAAAGTACTCCTTCACATAGAAATCTGAACATCAGGTAAGATTTTTAATCTCAAGTCTCATCTATGAGTTCCCATGATTTCTCTCCCAGTCCCTCACTTCTATTCAAAAGAAAATTTCTAGAATTAATGTTTTGTTTGTGTTTATTTTTTGTATTTATTTGTGGGACAGTTGGGTTACAGAAAGATGAATAGTCAGATAAGTTTTCCAGTTCTGTATGGAAAATCTTTCAGGTTACTTTATCATTACTCATTTGCCTTCTGAATACTGGTTGTGCCCTTTCAAAACTTTCCGCAGATTGACAGACCTATTGACCACATTACTGGATTTGAGAACCTTGCAAAACAGAAAACCAATTTGATTCCTGGCTTTCAGAGCTTTTCACTGCTTTCTTATTTATATATTCTGTAGCTCCTTACTCAGGGAAAAAAAAATAATCTGAAAACTGTTAAGATGTTAGTGAAGTTCACAAAAGCTTATTGTTTTCAGAGAGATAAATCAGAATAATTTAAGATGAATTTTCAAACACTAAAGATTTAAGCCACTGGTTTGAGGGATAATGTGGACCCTATATTTCAGTCTAGGTTAATTGGTTATAAATCTGAAACAATATAGGGAAAAAAACTTCCTCAAATGAAAACTGTTTACTTAGGGAGCTGAAGTCCATGAACTAAACTGGTTTTAAGCAGACACAAGTTTACATTACACAATTCCTCAATACAAACAATAATGAAAGGAGAACGGGCATAACAACATTAAGAAACGCTTAAGCTGACATTACCCATTCAGAACTCTTAAGACAAAATACAACTCCAGTAGTTTACTTATATTGCTTTAATACATCTTCTCTGATTTTTACATCTCCTAGGCATATTTCCTATTATTTCATCATTTGCAGTTGTAATGGATAAATGTTTAAACCATTGTAAACCATGTTTGTCATAGCTTGTATGATATAGGAAATACTTCACCAGGATCCACTCAAAATGGAGGATGAGCCTTACAAGACACCAGGCAAGTGTAGTGATGACTGAACCTGAGTTGTCTTTGGCACCCAACAACTCTGTGTGCTGCTTTTCCTGTCCTCAGTGACCACAATAACAAATGGAGTCCAAGTCACAGACTCAGTGAAGTCAATAGTCTTTTACGTGTATTTGATGGACTTTCATTTGATAGTAGTAGCCCATAGACAAATGCCTGGAAAAAAGGTTGTGGTTCAAGTGTTGGATAGTGCAGGATCTGAGAACAATACAAATGGTATGGAATAAAAGATGCACATTGACTGTTATATAGTTAGTTTTCTTCTTAGCAGCCTATATATTGCTGTGCTTCAAATGTATTAATAAAAGTGTCAATAACAAATCAATGTTTTTGCAATTGTTGGACATTGCTTTAATGATATGAACATTTTTACTTTTATTTACTTTTTATTTTTACTTTTTTCCTCACTTTGCTCCCCACAATTCCCCTATACTTGATTAAGTAGTCTGTGGGTGAGCAAGAACTGTGAGGAAAACCATCCGGGTTAGCTCACCTAAACTGAAGGAATATTTCATAGCATGTGTTATGCTAAGTAGTAAATATTTGAGGAAGTAATGAGTAAGTGAGGACATTCACGGTTATTGCTTTTTTGTGATGTGACTAACATCTCTCTGGTGCTGGAAGTGACAAATTCCTTCTTTCCTTTGCTTACACATGTAGCTTTTGCTTCAACCTTTAAACAGACAGTATATCAAACCACGAGTCACCTTGTGTCCTATTTTCTCTTCAACTCACAGGAACTGGCAGTGACCAAGCCATTCTGTGGATGCTTGTCTGTGATGGCATCACAGCAGATCAGTAATAAAAGGGGAAATTAATTCAAGCATAGGATTATAGGATTTATAAGATTGTGTTTTCTAGTATAGAAGCCTGACCATGAGAAAGTCATGTTTAGAGAAAAGAACATGGGAGGAATGAGTGCATAAATGCAAAAGCCTATTTAAATATTGATGAATTCTTTGCAAAAATGGAATGAAAACAGTTAATTTGTCTGGGCATCTGTACAGCACTGATGATGGCCAATGAATAAAATAGAACTCTTCACTACAGTCACCAATGTAGTTCCAGAACAAGGCTGGACAGGAAGTTACTGCAGGCAATTTTTTTAACAAGTCAGATTCTGTAATTGTCTTCTGTCCTCAAGAAAACAGGGTGCTGTTTATGTTATTAAATTCTTTTTGAGGTTTATTAGGTTTGCTATTAGAAAATTTTAGTGAAAGACTAAGATAGGACTGTCCTAATCCAGTGAAGGAATAACCTTCTGAAATATCTGCTCTGGACATACTGAAAAAACTGTGTGACACAGGCAATGTCTTCCTGGCCTCAGTATTTTTATTTATTTTTTTTTTTTTAGGTATTAATCTATTTAAGCAACATATCATTGTGCTACCAGTAATATTACATGATTGAATCATGTTTTGGTCTTGAAGTACGAAGCTGAGAGAGAAGATGCATTTATCAGAAAGCAACTTTAAGGAAACTTTGATTATTTTTATATTTTGAGATTTTTTTTTTTAATTCATTCCTCTTAATTTGAATGATGGTGGTTTTGGAGCAGGTTCTGAAAGTTTTATGAGCACTTTTCTTCCATATGATAAAGTCTGAAAAAGTGCAATCAAGTTTGAAATAATGAAATACCCAAATATTATACCCCAAAGTGGATTTTTTTTATAGTGAACAATTAAGTAGTTTTTGATAAATCTGTGTTATTTTCTTCTGTGGATACAGTGGGAGCAAATGGTAAAGATTTGGATATTAAAATAGAAAATGCAGATAAAACAAAACTAACTATCCAGATAAAAATTTTTAATTTATCTCTCATAGGCATAGAGGAAAACTGAACAGTTTAAGAGGAAAAAAAAAGGATTATTTGGTCTGTTTAACAATTCAAATAAATGAGAAACTACTAGCAAAGCTCAGACATACAAATTAAAAAATCACAGATTCATAGCTTTTACAAAGTCTTTGTACTACATAATAAATATGTAATTAATAGATAAACACTGCTGCACAAAACTACTTTTAAGTTTTCTTATAATTGTGAAGTTTTTAGAGCACATTTTGGAAGCATGCAAAATTGCTGTTTATTTATTGCAGTAATATTCATTAACACTCAGACATTAATGACCACTTTCTACAGTGGCAGGAAATTTTTAAGTTTGATCTGTCCCATGTGAAGATGCTCACAAAATGTCTAATAGAGGATCAAGAAATGAAATAAATTATTTAATAAGGACACAGAACACAAATTTTCTTGATGAGGTCTTTTCACATGAAAAAACAGAATGAGAAATAAGTATTTCATATGACTTTGGGGTAGGCAATGAGATGTTAAAAGTACCCATGTAAAAACAAAAAATTCCATTTAGATTAGCAAGGTAATTGCAACACTCTATAAGCAGAATGGAATAACTGCATGCATCAGTACAGCTTTGGACAAACTTGTTGAAAAATAGCCATGATGAAAATGACCAATTCTCACTGCAAATATATCAAAAAGCCTCAACTGCACCAGACTGAGCTGTATTAGAAGACATGTAGCCATCAAATGGAGGAAGTGCTTATCCCCTTCTGCACTACACAGGTGGGGCCATGCTTATAAGATTTTTGAATCTCTACTTTAAGAGGAATTTCAAGATACTTGAAACTTGATACTTCTTGCTCAATCAGAAGGCCTTGAGGTGAAGGGGTACTCTGTTAACAGCTACAGCTGTGTGAGGCACTTTTGGGAGGCTCAGGTTGTCTTTTAAAGGAAAATAAGTATTTTTACTGGGATGGTAGTCCAGCACTGGAATCGGTGGACACAGGGTAGAGTGGAATCTGCACCCTTTGAGGATTTAAGGCTCATCTTGACAAAGTCACAGTGGCCAGATGTCATGTTGGCACAGTCCTATTTCTGGCTGGGCATCAGATCAGCTGGCTTCTGAGACTTCTCTAAAGATGAGAAGCCAGAAAGTCAGAGTTGGGATGATGTCTGGCAATAGTATTCATGAAATCCCAATTCTGCCCAAAGACAATGAAGCCTGGCATTTTCTGGATCTTCTTATAATTTCATTGATATATTGATTTTGAATATAATTTCATTTTTATATATAATGATATAATCATAATTACTAATTAGAAGCCACATACTCAAATTCTTAAAGATACAATTCAGATACAATGGAAGTATTCTAAGCTAAGATTCTTATGATATACTGATGGAAAACTGAATACTTGTATTGATCTTTTATCATTTAATTGTGTAAGTGGTGGGCTGACCTTAACTGGACATCAAACTGCTCTGGCTTGTGGGTTGAGATAAGAGCAGGGAGATACCTCAGCAGTTACTGTCACAGGCAAACCAGGATCAACTTGGAGAAAATTAATTTAACTTATTTCCAATCAAATTGCAGTAGGATAATGAGAAGGTTTTAAAACCAAATCCCTAAAACACCTTCCCCCACTATTCCCTTCTTCCCAGCCTTAACTTCACTCCCAATTTCTCAGGCTCCTCCCAATGAGCAGCACAGGGGGACAAGGAATAGCAGTTATCAGATCACTACATGTTCTCTCTGTCTTTCCTCCCTCCTCAGGGGGAAGATTCCTCACAAACAGTTCCAGTATGCATACACAAGTTTTGCCAGTGAACCTGCTCCAGAGTGGGCTCCTCCCTCCTCTCTAGAGGGTTCACAGGTCCCTCTAGGAGCCTGCTTCAGCATGGCTTTTCCACTGTATCACAGCCTTCTCCAGGTGCATCCAGCTGCTTCAGTGTGGAGTCCTCCATGGGCTGCAGGAGGATGGCCTGTCTCACCATGGTCTTCATGGGAATCTCTGCTCTGCTGCTTGGAGCACCACCTCCCTCTCCTTCACTAACCTTGGTGCCTGCAGAGCTGTTTCCACATATTCTCAACCCCCTCTTCCAGCTGCTGGATTTTTTTCCTCCTTAACTATGTTATCCCAGAGGTGCTGCCACCATTGCTGATGGACTAGGTCTTGGCTAGCAGGGGCTCCATCTTAGAGTTAGCTGGTGTTGACTGTAGGGGACATATTAGAGGTTTCTAAGAGCTTCTCATAGGGACCACTTCTGCAGTCTTCCCATGCAAGCCTGGCATGGTTCAGCCCCAGGCAGCAGTTGAGCACCACACACCACTCACTCCCACCTCCAGCAAGAAACAAAACAGCTGTTCCCATGGGCTGAGATAAGGGCAGCTTAATAACACACAAAGTGGAGCAATAACAAGCCTAGAACAGCACTAACACAGTGATAACACTGAGCACACAAGGAGAATGTAACACTGAGCACTGAACCAACACAAAACCCAACCCAGACTGCCCCAAAACAACACCAAACCCTATGCCTACCTGACTAGCCCCTTTTATTGGGGGGGGGGGGGGTTATGTGGAAAACAGAACTCAGCTGGTCAACTCAGCTCACCTGTGCTGGCTGTTTGGAGAAGTTAATTCTGTCCTGGCCAGAACCAGGACAAAACCCAATAGAAGCAAACACTTCAAACATGGAAAGAAACTTATACAAACACCAGAAACCTGGAAACTGCCTTTATCACTTTAGTTTTTCACATTTATAGATCCTCAGAATTAAAGTGTGGAATTTATACACTGAGAATCAGTTAATATCACTGTTGTAAGAAGAGTGACCAGATTAAATACATCCAAACTCTAAAATTTTTGATTACAGAGGCACAACTATTGTTAACATTCTGGTTTCTCTTTGAAGATAACTGTATTTTGTTAGTTCTATAGTTCTAAATAATTCCAAGACCATTTTCAATAAAACTAATTCTGAGGTGATGGCACTTAGTCTTTTATTTGATCTTGCCAGATCAACTTCATAAATCTTTCTTGGGAAAAGAATAAAAAAAGTTATGCAAGTGAAAATAAAAGTCAAATGATATCATGTAGGAATGGGTTGAGATAGCATCTTTATTTGTTACAGTTAGCATTAACTAGAATTAACTTTTTATCTTTTTTATAAATTTGATGAATTTATGTTCCATTTGCTTATTTATAAAATTCTTAAAACATTTAAAATATATGAAATCATTACCTCAAACACTGAAAAACAGCAAATCATGATCCTGAGTATTTCTTACCCTATTTTTAGAAATCTAAGACTTTAAGACATTCATTTCTAACAAGTTTTTTAAGGAAAAAAATATCTTTGACAAGTGAACAAATATTTACCTCTTTTTTTTTTTTAATATGAAACTTTGACAAAACTCATGACCTTTTATTCTTTACTGACATTTTCTTCCAACTCTTTTCTATTAATCAATAAATATATTTAGCAGAATCAACTCTGCAAGGAGTGCAATCAGTCTTGATAACAGTATAATTTACTGCACCACTGTATAATAACAACAAACAGACATGTCAGTGCTGCAATTCAAAACAATATATATTTTGTCTTTTTATTTTTCAGGGATTTTAGAAAACTTTTATTAATCATTATTCTAGTAGCATGTTGGCTGGCACTTTTGAAATGTCATGTTATTAAACATCTGTGAACTGCTGAAGTGTACTGTACAAAATTCTGAAGAGCTATGTCTACAATCTAGTCTGCAGTCATCAGGATTTCATTCGACATATGTATATCATATTGCAATGCAGCAAGGGAATGAAATTAAATTTGCTGCAGAATGTTAGCTTTCATGATCTGTTATTCTCATAAGAATACTGTCTGATAACATATTAGGAACCTGATGACTGGGAATAGAAAAAAGTCTACAAAATTAAACCCATATGTAAATTTTCCTGTAACAGTGGGACCTCTTTAGAATGTATTATATCTAAAAGATCCCTACTAATATTTATTGGTTGTCTGTAACTTTTCATATATATATTCTTTGTGTGATTTAGTATAGCAACTAAGTCTTTAAATTTAAGTGTTATGATTCTTTCTCCATATTCTTGCATGACACTCATTTTGGTATGTTATAGCTGCCATTATAAAAAAAAAAAACCTCTTCTACAACTGCATGTCTGTAAAATCTTCTCACTGTATACACATGCTGCACCTTCATGACAAAAAAAAAGCAGGGAGAAAACGAGCCACCTCCCACCTTCTCCCAAGTACTTTGTAGTGTTTTCAATAGATGATCAATGCAGATGTCAAAGGTAGATGAAACGCTTCTAATTATTGTCTTTTTTCTCCCTTAAATTGCCAATGATTACGCAATTACTTCAGTTTATTTCCACTAAAGGTAACCTTTATCACTGTAACCTGTATCTGGTGAAGCATGAACACTTCGGTCATCCATTCATTGTCTCATTTATTCTTCTAATTCAAGATTACTAAATTGACCTTTTGCCTTCATTAAAAATGGACTGTTGAAATAAGCTTTAAAAAAAATTCTTATGGTTGGATAGCAATCATTTCTAGATTAGGAATGAATTTATTCACATGAATAAGGAAATTGATCCTGAACTTCTGATCCAAACCAGTAAAATATCAACATTTATCTCATTTGAATAAGATGAGGAACTGACTAGACAGGTAGCCTTTATTACCGTATCTCAAAAATTGCTAATTATGTATTAGTTAATGCAAATTTTTTTCTAATATGTTCTTTATTGTGATTATTCTTCACAGGCACCTAAAGAAAGACATCTCTACCACTCTTATTACTTTCCTGCTTTATACAGCACATTTAATTCATTTCTTTCTCACCTCTGCCACAAAATGCTTTGATCAGTGTTGATCAGATAAGCAATTTCATGAAGGCTGATCTCTTAATCAGGAAAAGGATAGGATTCTAAAGTATTTGTATCATGTTCATACGGTTTTATCTCTCAGTAAATAATTTGGGGTTTAGAATTTTTCTTCTACATCAAAAGATGGTGACAGATTAATAAGAAATGGAAATTAAGCAAAATGGAATTAAAAAAGAGTGTGGATTTGGAGCACCTATAGAACCTATTCAGACATTGCTAAGGATCCATAAGAATATTGTACCAAAAATATAGCAATAATTATAAACTGAAAATATCTTTGATTGCAAGCCAGTACAGTATGTTCTAATTCAACTCTTCATTTGAGACTTCCTTACTTGAAAAAGTATTTTATAAAGTATTGTATTGGAGAAATTCAGCAGAAATAATCTGGCAGAGTAAGTCCATGTATGGGGACACACTGGGCACTGATAGAATGGAAAGCAACTTTGCTCAGAAGGACCTGCAGATCCTGGTGGATAGCAGATTGAGCATGAGGCAAAGGCAACCAACAGCTGCCCAAGGAGGACTGTTGCCAGCAAGTGGAGGTAGGCGATGCTTCCCTGCTACTCAGCACAGATGAGGTCACACTTGAAGCTGAGTCCAATTCTGGGCTCCCCAGTACAAGAAAGACACTGTCATACTGGGGAGAGTCCAGCACATGGCAGCTAAGATGGTGAAGGGTCTGGAGCATCTCTCATGGTAGGAAAGGCTGAGAGAGCTGGGACTGGTTATCCTGGAGAAGACAAGGTTAAGAGGGGATCTTTATCAAAGTGTATAAATCCCTCGTGGGAGACAGTAAGGAAGGTGGAGCCAGACTCTTTTCAATGGGGTTCAGTGACAGGTAAAAGGCAACAGCCACAGACTGAAACATGGAAAATTCTTCTTAAATATAAATAAATCCACAACTTTTTTACTTTAAGGGTGGTCAAACACTTGTACAAATTTCCCAGAAAGAGTGGGGATTGTCCATCCATGGAGATATTAAAAGCCCAAACGGGGTCAGTCCTCAGTAGCCTGTGCTAGCTGTTCTGTTAAACTTCTGAAATAAAAATACTTGTGAAAAAAATCTCAAAAAAGTAAGAAGACTTTTAGTAATTCATTATGATTTTAAACAATAACATGTCCTGATAGCATACTTTCCAGAGCTGATGTACATTGAAACTGAGTAATTTTTATCAAACCTTTAAGTTTAATTTCCTGTAAGTGTGAGAAGCTAACCTGATTTGCATGCTACCACAGCAGTTATCTATATAGTTCCTATATCTATATGGCTCGACATAATCAATTCACTGTCTGTTGTTTACTAATGGTGCACATCTAAAGTTCAGATGAGAATCAAGAGCTAAATCCAAGTAAGCAAAGAATGCATACCCCTTATCTTTGCAAACCCCCTACTCAGTCTTGTAAAATATCATTAAAGAGCACAAGGGGAAGAACTTTCAGGAAGACATCCACCTATTTCATTCTGCTAATTGTGGCCAAAATTGTACTGAAAATTATTTCAAATATTTTATTCTCTGACTAGATAGACTAAAAATCTGTTAAACCCAAGTTATTTTTTTTGCTTTGGAGATTAGTTGTTTTCAAAGCATTATGACTCATGTTTGTTACCAATAAATCTAGCATGATTATGCTAATAAATCTGCTTCATTTTGCGGCACTTGTATATATTAATTTCTCATCTACCTCAGGATTCTTCACAGTGCTAATAAATATCACTTTATCATTTCCATGTTCAATAACACTGGCAACTGAGCTGTTAAGCTGATTCATGCTTATCCTAGCAAAAAAAAAAAAAA
>VXBZ01009230.1:113574-154834 GCA_013399135.1 Heliornis fulica
AAAAAAAGGGCAGTAAGTGGCTTTGAATCTTTTGATAGTGCTGCAGGAAGATTTGTATCCCAGCATTTGCCCCCTACCTCTTTCCCATCCCCCATTATTTTGTGTCATAATGCATCATTACAGGCCGATGTTTGCTTCTGTTCAAGTCAGCAAAAAAGAAATTGCATAGTTCACATTGGTCTCCTTTCTTTGTATTAACTGTATCAGTTCTGATTTGCTGTTCTTCAGAATGCTTCAAGTGCTGCCAATTTTAGGGAATTTTATCTTAATAGAAAACATATTTTCTTTAATTTGGGGTGAGGCTATTAAATTTGTATTATTACTTCCACACAAATGAAAAACTATTAATATTGCAGTATTGACCTTTATCAAAAGTGTTTTATGCAAGATACTGTAAAATAGCATGCTCTGGGTTTGGAATAAAGGTTTTTCATGAGTTCAGGTTCATCCTTTTGTTATTCTTGATAGAACAGCTGAAGACCAGTGCTTCTCAGCTTGTGTTCAAATAAATATTGGAAATTCCTTACATGGAATGTTAGCTGACTGAAATATATTTAGTTAGAAAAAAAAACCCACAGAGATAAATTGTACACACACATGAAATACTTTGTTTCAGTCATGTTAATAAATCTGTCTGTGATAAAGTTAAATTTCTTCATGGTACGTTATATGGGGTTATTTCTTGGATTTGTCCTGAAAATAGTTGATCACGCACTTGTGTTTTAGTTCTTGCTGAGCAGTGCTTACACAGAGCCAGGTCCCTTTCTGCTTCTTGCACTTCTCTGCCAGCAAACAGGATGGGGGTGCACAAGAAGTTTGGAGGGAAGGCAAATGTTAACAGCTGATCCCAACTGATGAAAAGAATGTCCCATGTCGTGTGACATGTTCCTTGGCAATAAATCTAGGGATCTAGGGTAAGAAGATGAAAGAAGGTGACGTTCAAAGTTACAGAACCACAGAAGTATTCAGGTTAGAGAAGACCCTTAAGATCATTGTGTCTAGAGTTATCAGTACCAAACACTGAACCATGTCCTGAAGGATGTTATGACATTTGTCTTATCAAGTAACTGCTAGATGTGATGAAGCCCTGCTTTTCTGAAGATGATGGAAGATCTGCCTGACAATGGGAAGTATTGAATGAATTCTTTGTTTTGTTTATGCAGCTTTTCCTTTACCTTTTAAACTCAGCCTCTCCACCATCCCACTGAAGGACAGTAAGCAAGCATCTGTGTGTGCTTGGCTTCATATTGGGGTTAAAACATGACCTCTGTTTATTATGGTGCCTACATAAAAATATTTAATGAATATTAAATATTTAATTGAGTAAAAGTGGCAGAGAAAATACTGAAACATTCTTTCTTTCTACTGGAAAGAATAATGCTTGATAATTTTTTTCCTTTCTGAGAATTTGTCATATTTGGCTCTCTGTGTGTCGAATAAGGAATTAATATTTTTGTTTAGGTTGTTTGTTTTTTTTTTTCCTGATTGGACAGAGTATCTCAAGAAATATATACAAAATGTTATAGATTGTCAAAATACACCCTTGTCAATAAATTTTAAAAAGGGATTTTGGTGTCAAGTCTTCTTAGGCTATGAGCGACTCTTGGTAAGGAATGGCCTGTTACAGGGAATAGCAGGGGAATAAATCCCCCTTATTCCTCTTGCAGGAACTACAATGATGAAGCGTTGAAATTAGTGTTGCAATTAATTGCAAAGTGCCCCACAGACTGAGGTAGAGTCAGTTGGACTTCTAATTGACACACACGAAACATTTGATATTAATGCTCCAGAAGAACTGAAGATTCCTGACACTGAATGTTTCAAGATTAGCCAAACAAACCAATGAGTTTAAGTTGCATTGACTAGCAGTCTGAGGAAATGATGATGAACTGAAGGGTAAAGATTGAAGACTATCAAAGAACTCCAAGTGTGGATGCTCCACTGCAGTGTTAGGTGTTTCACAAGAAACTGTAGTAAAAAAATGTCTTACAAGTTTTGTTAAAATTTGTGATGCTTTAGAGACACTGACAATTGGCTACTACCTAAAAGAAGCATTTAAATTTGCTAACTCTAATTTTTTATGGTAAATCATCCATTTTTAATAGGAAATGGAGAGATGTCTGTGAATTCTAGCTGATAAAAAGGCATGTGTATTATGTTTTGTTTATTTACAATTTATTTCTTTACTTGTAATTGGATAGGTTACACTGTTTTTTTTTTGAACAAAACATGAAGACTTCCTTCAGCATAGAATTTCTACTTACATAATTGTATTAGTTAGTGTTAAAGATTTCCTTGAAAAGAATTTTTATTTATGTTGCTAGTTAGCTTACAGCTATTCAGACTGTGGAGGGCTTTACTTTTCCAGTTCATGCTGTGCTTTCTTTCCTCTCAATAGAATAAAAAAAGCTCCTGTCTATAATTTATATTTCAGCCAATCATTGCTGGATAAACCAGAAAATGTCTCTCTTCACTATTAGAATCAAAGTTATCATCTTTGGGCAATGATTTTCAAACATAGCGCTTCAATACTCATTTCTTTATAATGAGTAAGGACAGAACTAAAACATATCTGTTTTTTATGTCTCCATCTCACATCAATTTTATTCAAAATGATTTTCTCTAATGAAGCAGATTTGCAGTTAAAGCTTCTTAACAGAGACTTTACACATACAGCCCACCCCTCACCCCCATTTTTTTTCTTCTAAGTATATTAACTATTGTCCCCTATTTCAACTTTGCTGAACTAACCAGACAAGTTAGCAAGTTAACCAGATCATCTAACATCTCATGTTCATTGGAACTTTTTTAGCTGTCTGTACTTCCTAATGATATTGCTTGAAGAGTGTGTTAACAGTTATTTTATGAGTATGTTTACAGCTTTTTGTCATTAAACAGATACTACTTAAATGTACCTCAATGCAATTTCTCAAGTTTTATCATTTCCCTATTGAGAATCATCAAATATGCAGATGTTCTTTTCAATGTATTTTGGAGTTCTAAATGGTGAGAAACACAGAAATAGCATCTTCCAACAGCAGATAAAAGGTATAGAAGCTCCTGAATTAGGTGTCTAACTATTCTTTGATTTTGATGCATCATCACAGTATTTGAGTAATACATATTAAGTAATCATATTTAATAAATAACTAATGATAATTTTAATAAACATATTATTAAATAAGTATTAATAAGTAATAAATATTGAGTAATAAACAATACAATATTTGTTTAATAAACTTGCATTTTACTCTATTCTTCACAATCCTGTCTTTTGCTATAGATAGAAATGGTACCTCTATGACTGTGCAAGGCTTTTCAATCTTGTACTTGGTGGCTCACATCAAAAGATACTCAATCACTTTAATATTCACAGTGGCAGTTGAATGGAAAAATTATTTCTTGATGTCAGTTCACTCATTTCATGCTTGAAGTACTCTATACTTTTATCTCTGAAATGATGGTGCTATGAGGAAACAACACAGTCTGAATGGTTTTAAACTCACTATTTAAGATTTTTGTTTATGTATAAATGCTGTTATAAAGCTCACCTTTTGTTTCCAGCCAGATGGGCAGGATACAGAGACACTTTTTTTTACCAAATGTTTGTACCAAGCTCCTTTTGAGACAGTTCATTCAAAAGAACCATTTTGTCACATAATAAGTTGTAACTGAGACTTCCTGTTTTCTGTCTAAAGCCTTTGACCCATAGGTGAACAGAGAGAAAATAAGATCCTCAGTAAGTAGGAAACAGTATCAAATGTAATTATAACAGTGCTTTTCTTACCTTTGTAATGATTAACCTAGTAAGCAAGAATCAGCACTGAAGAGATGCAGTGAATGGGATCAAATTGGCAGGAAAAAGTGAAATTCATTAAAACAAAAGATAACACTGGTGAATTTTAGAGAAGTTAATCATTTTAATGATAGTGCTACTCCTCTATGCAATCTATAACTGACAGTACAGAAGAGAGTGCCAGGGTCTGAAAATCGATGCCTACAGCACAGCATGTATACAGAATAGATGGTGCTCTTACTTGCTTTTCTCCATCACCTTTTGGGATTTGAAAGAAATAGTCTAAGGACCTTAGAGATTTATATATCAAATGTTGAAGATGCTGGCATCCGTGGTCACTTGTACATGAGCTAGCTGTTCAAATACCATAAAACCACCCTAGAATAAGGCAAGTCCAGACCAGCCCTGAGAGCCTGCACTGTCAGGTCTGTGAGCTTTCACTAATAACAGCCAAAATCATATTTACAGGGCTGCATTTTTATCACTGTCAGTGACATCTAGATTTTGTTTCTGAAATTGTTTTTGGTCAGGAGTTTGGGAGAGGAAGAGGGTAATGCAAAGAGGAACATTCATCCATGGCTTGGTTCGTTCTTTATTAATTAATTAATTCATTTATTTATTTATTTTTAATGTTTCCTTATTTGTTTGGAGTAGGTTTTTTTGTTTGTGGGGGATTTTTTTTGGGTTCTTTTTGTATTTTGTTGTGGGGTTTTTTTTTGGGGGTTTTTTTTTGGGTTGGTTTTATTTTGAAGAGGGGAGATGAAGGTGGGTTTGTTTGGGTTTCATTTCTTTTTTTTTTGTTTTTTTTTGGTTTCCTTCGCTTCATAACATCACAGCAATAGTGTTTGAGAGAAGTCTCAGAAGCCAGCTGATCCGATGCCTAGCCAGAAATGGGACTGTGCCAACATGAGATCTGGTCACTGTGACGTTGTCAAGGTGAGCCTTAAATCCTCAAGGGGTACAGATTCTATTCTACCCTGTGTCCACCGATTCCAGTGCTGGACTACCATCCCAGTAAAAATACTTATTTTCCTTTAAAAGACAACCTGAGCCTCCCCAAGGACAATTTGTGGCCCTCACCCCTTTCTAAAACTGCGCAGTGTTTGCAATTCCTTCTCACACAGCTGTAAGCTATTAACAGAGTACCCCTTCACCTCATGGCCTTCTGATTGAGCAAGGCAAGCACTCCCAATCTCTACTTTTAAGTACTGTGCCGAAAGCCCCTAATCTTTCAGGTATGACCTTTACCTTGCCTTTTTTTTCTGCCTTTTTTTGCCCTTGACAAGTGTTTATCCAACATGCACTGTGGTCAGTGTTTCAGAGCATCTCTTGAACTCTTACTCTTTTAACCAGGCCTGAGTGCTTGTGAAGAGTTGTTCCTTCCCTCGGGGCACTCTAATATCTCTCACTTGAAGTTACCATACCTAGAAATGTAGTCTTTGTGTTTTTCTTCAGTATGATAGCTTCATAGTTAGTCAAAATGTCCACCAGTCTATGAGTTTAGAGATTTTAAGCAAGCAACTAACCCGAAAATATGTCAAAGACTCTTAATAATTAAAAAGACTCAGAATATACAGATTCATATTTCTGAATGCCTGGAACTTGGCACTGACATTGGCACTTAATTCCACATTTCAGTGTGCTGAGTGGAGTGTAATGTCACAATGGTTGTTCAGGTCATTAAGAATCGAATTACGTGAGCTGTAGGAGACTTTGCATTTAAAAATAAAAGCCAGCTTGCTTCACAAGCATTAATTTTCTGTCTGTCAGAAGCATTTATTGTGTTTATTTCCTTGGAATGTTATATGTGCACTGGACATCTGTTTTGACCACATTTAAAGAAATTTAAACCATTAAAATTATATAACGAACTTTTACTATTTTAAGTTTTCAAGACTGAAAAAAATTAACCGTATTTAAAAATAATGTGAACTGATAGATGATCCAGTGGAACTGAACAAAAAGAAAAAATATATGCCAAAGTGTTATACTAATTGATTTGATATATACGATAGAACAAAATATTTTCAGATTTTTCCTCTTTCTTATGATAGAAATGGAAAAAAATTAATTTGTGTAAGTCCTGTTAAAATAGTTCCTCTAACTTTATTGCTATAAGAGTATAGTTGTCAAAATAAATTACATATCAAAGTCTTTCACTTCTCAGAATAGCTTTTTTTCTTCTTTTTGCTCTCTACACAAAAACTAAAGTGAAATAACATACTTTAATGAACTCTATCTTAAGTGACTGCCCTAGGCAAAATGCAATTTAAGTACAAAGAATAAAAAGAAACCTTAATATGTGTCACTAATCAAGAATGTACAAATGGATCCTGATTTTTGACAAGAGCTGGTACAAACAGCCTGTTGCCTCAGGAAGATAGCATTCAAACCTAAATTATTATTCTAGTGCCATCAACGTGACTTTTTATATCATCTGAATTTCTTTCTGAACTCTAGAGGCTCAGTTCAGCAAAGTGCTATGCCATTGCATTCTCTATATTCTTCCCCTCTATCCAGTCCTCCCCCTCTTCCCCCCCCCCTTCCCCCGCTCCTCAGAGAGAAAAAAAGAAGTGGAACTATTATACTCAAATGTGCTTGCATGTATGTTTATTATTGCTTTCAGCCTCTCAGTATATTGCATGGACTTTATTGTCTCCTCTTTTAGACAAGAACATTTAAGTTTGGTAGAAGAAATACTAGAGAAAGAAGAAAGAGGAAGGCACTCACTCTTAACCTAACAATAAAGATAAAAACAGACTCATCTTGCTTTTACAATACAGCATTAAAAAATAGTCTCTGTAAGTCGTCATTTAGCTACTGACCAAATGAGTACTGATTCACTTGTATTCAGTGGTCCTTCTTACCCAGACAGCTAGTGGTAAAACTACTTTTTCCTTTTTCCTAAATATCTTGATTTCCAAAAAATTCATACTCTAATTCAAAGCTGAGAATAAAACTGCATTATTATTCCATACTTTGTGTAGGGTATCAGTAAAACACAGTAAAATAATTTATTTTTCCTCTTAGTATAACACACTTTTTTTTGTTATTAAAATGAGTAAATAATCTTTTTTCTGTGAAATGACAGATAAATTATCCACTGATTTATGTTCCCTTCCTACATTCTCTTACATTTCAAAGTCTTTTATACTGTTACAATATGAAAGGTGTTTTAGTAGTATGAATACCTCATTAAGTTATTTGCTTTTGCAGAAGCAGACCTACATGACTTATTTTTTATATTACAAAATTGAAGTATTGGTGGTTATACAAGAAAATCAAATGTTCTTTCCATGAAAGGAAGAATCTTGTGGCTAAAATGTCAGATAATTATCTGCAAATGATATTAGTTGCCTAATTTTGTTCCCCAGAAAGAGTTACTGTTCTTTATACAGAAGCAGGTGATGCCCTGGTCTGTTTATGACTCTTGACTTTAGAGTTTGGGTGTAAGAAGAGGCATTATGGTGTGCAGATTTTTTTACTTCACTTATTTAGTTTTTTGCAAAGTATGAGTGACACACCTGAAAAGCATGAGAGACACACTTGCAGACTGACTGGATCCAAAATGCTCCTTCCTACCATGAAAATTGCTAAAACAAGGGTATATTTTTGTGAAGGTTTGACTCACAGACCATACATAGCACAACTGTATCATCACATATTCTTGGCAAACTTACAGCTAAACTCCAATTCAAAACAAGAACTTTATTTTTGTAAGTTTTAACTCATATTTTGTTGAGTTATATTTTACCATATCAATTTTAGTGAGTTTGCTTACATTTTCTATAGATTTGATGTGCTACAAATAAGGAAACAGCAATTAAAAAAAAAACCCAAACATTTCCAGAAGTTAAATTATATATTGTTCATGGATTTTCTTATATTTCTTACAAGCTTACAGAAAGCAGGAGTGAAACATATTATGTATTAAATATATAATTTACATGTCAAAACACAACAGGCTGTATGTCCTGAACAAAGATGAGATACACTGTATAACTGCTTACTCAATTTCAAATACCTATTTGAAGATCTCCTTGGAACTAAATCTCTATCAAAATGAAATGTACCTCCAAATTGTCAGGGATATAATTCAGGATTCATTTCCTTGAAGTTAGGATAGAGCTGTATTTGAAGTGGGGAAATGGCTATATGCTTTAATTCCTCTTTTTTTCTCTTAATGAGAAATCATTGAATCACAGAATAGTTGCAGTTGGAAGGAACATCTGGAGAGGTCCAATCTGGTTCAAATACCCTGCTCAAAGGAGAGTCAACAAAAACAGGTTGCTGAGGGCTGAGTCCAGTTGGGTTTGACTTTAACACAAATAATGTAGAACACAAGTAGCAGAATCTAGCCTCAAGAAAACTATGTACTTATTTTATGCTACTTTTACTTTTTTTAAAAATTTTTATTCTTTCAGAAGCAAAATGCCAGTTTATACAGAATATTAGAAAACATTGTATGTATTCTTCTTATATCACTTAATTTTCTTGTTATTCCTTGAAGACAGAATAGCTCTTGACCTATTGTTGTAGAGGACTGCTTCACATTACTGGAGAGTATTTAAAATGTAAGTAACTTAAGGATGCTCTATCACAAAGAAGTAATAGGCTACTTGACAATTTGGAATATGTGGAGGCATACTTCTATTTCAGTAACCAACTTATTTTATATATATTATACATTGCAAGTTATATTATAACTTATTTTATATAAATTCTAGATTTGAAAAAAATTAAAGACTTTTCTAAGTCATATTTCTGGAACTTATGAATAATTCTGTAACAGTATTTACAAAGCACAGTTGCTGGTAAGACAATGGGTGCACTTATCTGACCTAAATGACCAAGCCTAGCTATCACCACTTCTTGCAGATTTGGAACAAAATATCTTAAATCCACTGTAGCTGCAGCTAAAGACTAATTAACCACCATAAAGTTTGCAAATGTATCATATAAGACTGCCTTCTAAAAGGCTGCCTTTTGTTTTCAATCCTTGCAAAGAGCTGTGTCTGATGTCAATGAAAGTTCTACTACAGGCTGGAGTTGGGTAACATGCCAGATGTACTTGGAATCATAACTGGCATATATATGCTCAATGAGCTGCCAGTTTTCTTGAAAATGATCAATAGAGTTAAAACAAAATATGCAGAAGCCAGTTTCCATAATATAGTATTTGTCTAAGATTTATCCAGATATCTGAGAATAAGGTTTTGAATATGTTGGCTTAAAAATAGATCAAGGCTAGAGTGAGATACCACAGGGCAGGATCAAAAAGCTTGTTGAGGGGAAAAAGATCACTGGATTTTGCAAAAAAGTATTGAATTCCCTGAAAATGAAATAGAAGCAATGTTAAGACAGGCCTGAGAAGATACTGGATTCTTGTTCAAGAGCCTTATCTCTGCAGAAAAGCCATTAACAGGCTTCCTTATGTTAGCTAACATAAGGAAGTACAAGCCCAGAACTCAGGTTTTTTTTTTCTGTACTATTTGAAGATGCTGTGGGATGGCATTTGAGAGCTATTCAGGACTATGTTGTTGAGAAGCAAAGGAAATATGGCTAATCTGAAAGTTTGAGCTTTGCTAAAACAGTATCATACAGTTGATAAAGGAATTTTGATATAATATCAAGAAAAACAGAGGAGTTTGAAAGAAAGGAAAAAAAAAAAGGAACATCCAGGAAAATTGTCTCCCTATGAGGATAGTAGAGAGGAAGATATTTTAGTGTAGTCAGACATTTTAATTGAAGAAAAATTGCCACTGTATTATATTAGCAAAAACAATACTGTTTTGTTATAGTTATAATCATCATGATGCTCTTTAAATGGCTTCTTGACACTACAGAATAATTCTTATCTTGGGTAAACACCCAAAAGGTCACACATAATATGAACATCTTATGCTTAATTAAAATATCCAAAGCCCAAGAAAATTGTGTTGACACAGATAAAATACATCGTGTAACATGTCAACAAGGTCTACCAGTTAATTTATTCTAAAAATACCATTCTGCCAGTTCATCTAATGATCTTTTCTCTCATCCAAGTTAGCAGAGAAAATAATTTGAAAGTTATAATGGATGTTATTCCATTTCAACAAGTAGTATTTCTCAATTGCCATTTTGGGTTAGTAAGATCATTATGGACAATTTGTTGTCATATACTTGACTTCCAAACCTGGTCAGGCCCATGGTTTATTACCATTACCACTCTTAATTTTCCCAAGAGGTAGTAATGAAATCCATAAAAGAATATTGAGGGCAATTAAAAAAGATTTCAAGGCACTGGGACATATAGTGAAAGAATCTAAGGCACAGGTAGTATTCTCCTTCATCATTACAACTACAGGGAATGGGGAGGGGTGGAGTAAGATGAAACAGGAAATGAATACCTGGCTCCGAACATGGAGTGAGGAGCAAAACTGGGGATTCTTTGACAATGGGCTGGCTTTCACATCACCAGGCTTGCTGAGTGATAATGGGGAGCACTTGTGCTCAAGGGGCAGAGGATTCTCTCAAAGAAGCTAGAAGGGCTCATTAATAGAGCTTTAAACTAGATGTGAAGGGAGAGGGGGACAGGTCCAGGCTTGATGGAAAAGAGCCTGAGATTGGCAGACGAGTGACTGAGGGATGGTGTGCTGGCTACGACCTCTGGTCTGCCACCTTAGAGGAAGAGAGGAATAGTACTTTACCTCTGAGTAGAGACGTAATGATTACTGATGGCCTAGAAAACTTAACCAGCAGTCACTTGGGAGGCAAGACTTCCCTCAGGTGTGTAACAAGTTCAATAGCCCAGCTGAAGTGCAACTTACCCATGCTCACAGCATGGGCAATAGAAAAGAGGAATTAGAAGTCCTTCTAAGGCACAGAGACTATGGTGTGATTGCTATCACAGAAACATGGTGGGACACTGCTGCTATGTCTGGTTATAAACTCTTTAGGTGAGACAGGCAGAGAAGGAGAGGAGGTGAGGTAGGCCTCTGTCAGGGAGTGTTTTGATAGCCTGGAGATTGCTTATGGTGATGACAGGGTTAAGTGTCTATGGGTAAAAATCAGAGGAGCACACAATCAGGCAGATATCGTGGTGGGAGTCTGCTATAGACCACCTAACCAGGAGGAGGAGGCTGACAAGTTATTTTACAAACAACTGGGAGAAGTCTTGCAATCACTAGCATTTGTCCTTGTTGGGAACTTCCACTTACTGAATGTCTCCTGAAAGTATGATACAGCAGAGAGGAAACAGTCTAGAAGGTTCCCAGAGTGTTTGGAAGACAACTTCCTGACTCAACTGATGAGTGAGTGAGCCCACTAGGGAAGGTGCCCTACTGGACTTGTTGTTTGTGAACAGAGAAGGCCTTGTGGGAGATGTGAAGGTTGGAGGACGCCTGGGGCATAGTAATCCTGACTTGATAGAACTCATAGTTCTAGGAGAGTAAGGAGGTGGGTCAGAAGAACAGCCACCTTGGACTTCCACAGGGCAGACTTTGGATTGTTCAGAAGGTTCTTGATAAGGTGCTTGATAAGGTTCCATAGGAGACAGCCCTTAAGGGCAAAAGAGCCCCATCAGGCTGGATGCTCTATGTGCTTTGGAAGAAGGGGCAGGTGTCTCAGAAAGATGAAAGACAGGGGAGAAAGACAAGGCTGAAATACTTAACTACTCATTTGCCTCAGTCTTTAAGAGTAAGATAGGATACTCCCTGGGTATTCCGCCTCATGAGCTGGCTGACGGGGGGAGAGCAGAGCACAGTTCCCAAGATCCGTGTGGAAATGGTTAGAGACCTGCTTAGCCAGTTAGATATTCACAAGTCCTTGGGGCCGGATGGGATCCACCTAAGGGTATTGAGGGAGCTGGCGGATGTGCTTGCCAAACCCCTTTCCATCATCTACCAGCAGACCTGGCTGACTGGGGAAGTTCTGCTGAACTGGAGACTGGCAGATGTTATGCCCATTTACAAGAAGGTTTGGAGGCAACTAGAAAGAACCTTGGCAAAAAAAAATGTCTGAAGATTGTTGTGAACATGTTGAATGTAAATCAGCAGCACGCGCCTGCGCATAACTGTCTATTTTAGAAAGAGTGTATTCATCTCTGTTCATCACTTGTGAAACTGAACACAGTGTAGTGTCCGGTTTGGGCATCATTGAAATGAATTTCAGAAGAGGTGTTTAGATGCATTGCATGCTTACCCTAATTAAAAGTGCCAGCTAGATGCAGACTCAAAAATTGCATTATCAGGTAAGGCCCGCCAATGGGGACTTCTGCTGTAATATTGTTTATTTGTTGCTTTTTTTCAGAAGAGACACAAAGAGGGAAATATACTTCATAGGTATGGCTTTTATTAGCTTGCCTTCCTATGAAGAAACCATGTAGAAACTGAAAATTAACAGTTAGTTTACACAATTTGGAGTAGGTGACATTGATGAGGAAATACTTATGTTAAAATGAACTACATCTCAGCATGCTGCAGGTAACTCCCAAAAAATCCTAAAAAAACCCTGATATCTTTGTCGATCTGAAAGGAATAATGTTCATATTTTCTATTTGCCTTAGGCACTGCAGAACTTCATCAGGAGATCACGCTTCCTTACAACTTCACACAATAACTACTATCAGGGTTTTCCCCATCTTTTCACAAATATCTGCCTTGTTATATCTTGCAGTGACCCTATCAGAAGACTAAAGAGTATTTTACATTCAGCTGGTAAGGTTACACTGTGGACCAGTGCTCAGGTACAACAATCTTCATCAAATAATTTGCACAAGCCTCCAGACATTAGGACCATCCAAAATCTGTATCATGATATGGCTTGTTTTGGGGCTTTTCCTGTTGCTCTCAAACAGCATCGTCAACACTGACAACCAGAGAAAGCTATTTACCATGTAAAATACTGCATTTGTGATGTCCCTAGAATTATATTAAAAACAACAACTAAAAACCCCACAACAAAACAAACATACAGCACACAAAACCACACAACCTCCACCCACAGCCCTCCCAATCCTACTCTCTCCCCGCTCCCCCCACCCCCCAAAAAACCCCCAAACAACCAACAAAACAAAACCAAAAGAGAATTTTCAGTTTGCCTCAACCTACTCAGAGGTGACACTGTGGGTGATACCAGCCAGAGTCTTGACCTTACTGCCTTAAACCTACAAGGCCCAAGTGAATAGACTCAGTGTAGCTGTTTAGGTCAAAACCAATTAAAAGCTTGTAATTAAAACCAGTTAGAATAAGGACTCTCATTTTCCTTGAGCACCAACTAGAAGAAAAATAAATCAGTCATTTTGCAGGGACATCCAGTTTGGTTTATTTGGGTTTTTTTTCTTCCTTTCCTTCCTTCCGGAAGTTAAACATTCTTTTATACTGGGATGTGAAGTCACTCTAAGTGTTATGATTCCCACAATGGCTAACGATCTGAAAATAATTAAAATTCTTTCATTTAAATGTTCTTGTCAGTTGGATGAAATTAAGCACTTGTAGAGAAACTACGTCACTATTTCAGGAAGATTCTAATTAATTCTTCATTGGAATAATATAGATAAAGGATACAGTTCTAACAAGGTATGTTATAAAAAAGAAATTTTACTGTAGTGTANTCAGGGTTTTCCCCATCTTTTCACAAATATCTGCCTTGTTATATCTTGCAGTGACCCTATCAGAAGACTAAAGAGTATTTTACATTCAGCTGGTAAGGTTACACTGTGGACCAGTGCTCAGGTACAACAATCTTCATCAAATAATTTGCACAAGCCTCCAGACATTAGGACCATCCAAAATCTGTATCATGATATGGCTTGTTTTGGGGCTTTTCCTGTTGCTCTCAAACAGCATCGTCAACACTGACAACCAGAGAAAGCTATTTACCATGTAAAATACTGCATTTGTGATGTCCCTAGAATTATATTAAAAACAACAACTAAAAACCCCACAACAAAACAAACATACAGCACACAAAACCACACAACCTCCACCCACAGCCCTCCCAATCCTACTCTCTCCCCGCTCCCCCCACCCCCCAAAAAACCCCCAAACAACCAACAAAACAAAACCAAAAGAGAATTTTCAGTTTGCCTCAACCTACTCAGAGGTGACACTGTGGGTGATACCAGCCAGAGTCTTGACCTTACTGCCTTAAACCTACAAGGCCCAAGTGAATAGACTCAGTGTAGCTGTTTAGGTCAAAACCAATTAAAAGCTTGTAATTAAAACCAGTTAGAATAAGGACTCTCATTTTCCTTGAGCACCAACTAGAAGAAAAATAAATCAGTCATTTTGCAGGGACATCCAGTTTGGTTTATTTGGGGTTTTTTTCTTCCTTTCCTTCCTTCCGGAAGTTAAACATTCTTTTATACTGGGATGTGAAGTCACTCTAAGTGTTATGATTCCCACAATGGCTAACGATCTGAAAATAATTAAAATTCTTTCATTTAAATGTTCTTGTCAGTTGGATGAAATTAAGCACTTGTAGAGAAACTACGTCACTATTTCAGGAAGATTCTAATTAATTCTTCATTGGAATAATATAGATAAAGGATACAGTTCTAACAAGGTATGTTATAAAAAAGAAATTTTACTGTAGTGTATCTAGTTTATCATAGTAAAATTAGTTTCATTGACTAAATAATGTCTCTGATAGAAGAACAGCTGAAAGTACCATAATACACTTAAGCTCCAGTCATGATTCTAGACACAAAAGGATAGAACAGATACATACTTTAAACTCTTAAAGACCATTCTTTCTCTTTCAAAGAGTACCAATAATCTGTGATTTACTATCATTTAAGAGTCTTGAAATAAAATGCAGGGCCATTACCACTGTGAGTGAAAACTCAGAATTATCTTCCTAGGGAGAGGTGAATCACTCACTGTTTTGATCTCTTTGGTATAAATGTACACAAACTGAAAGCAAGAGAGGATGGCAAGTGGAGCACTACTGAAGCAAGCGAGGTGTACTGCCAGGTTACACTTCAATTCAGGTCAAAGTTTCTTAATTATTGAGGGAATATCTTTTATGATCGCACATACTAGAACAATGGTATTAATCAGTCATTTAAAAATCTGTGTTGGGGAACATTAGGTATTTATAGGAATATTATAACTCTAAAGTTAAGGAAGGTGAATTCCAACCCTTGGAGGGTGATTTTGACCTCACATTGATCTGAAGTAATAAGTTTGCTCCCACTGAAGTTGAATGCTCAGGCAGGGGGTTGGACTAGATGATCTTTCGAGGTCCCTTCCAACTCCTGACGTTCTGTGGTTCTGTGGTTCTGTGAATCTGTGAGAGGAATTTCTGGTTCTGAGTTTAAATGGCAATTAATTCTTTGTGACATCTGAAAAGATCCTTGGCATGTAGGTTCAGTCTGAACAAATACTGGGTTGTCAGAAATGGTCAGGGAACTATTCATTGTCTTACACTCAAAGCAAAAGGCAGACATGAATTTTCAGTCAGTTTTCATAGAAGAGCAATTCCAATTCCCAATTTAACCACTTGAAATTAGGAGGAGAAAGTATTTCTTATAAAAAAAAAAAAAGAGAGAAAAAAGTTCTAGAAAAAGACAGAAACTTGATTTTCTTTCTTTCAATAGTCTTGTTTCTGAGAAACAAGACTATTGGCAAATGTAAAATTAAAAAATTTCAGTAACAATAGTACAAGTGCTACCGCAAAAACTTAGTTTTTCTTTTCCCTACTTGTGCTAAGACATTTATATTTCAAGTCCCCAGACAAGAGTCTTGTTACAGAAACAACAGATCTTCCTCTTGTTTAACATTACCTATGAAATCAACTGTGAATTAACGCTCATGTTGTTAATATATTGATGTTCCATCTTAGGCAGTAGTTTGCCTTGCTTCTGAATATCAAATACTATTACTGTTCAAGTTCTGGAAACCCTGGCAGAGTAGATACTCAAGTAAAGATTCCTGTTGACAGGTTTCTGTTTATCAATATCTGCACAAAAGCAGAAGAAATTAATATAAGTAGCAAGCTGTCTATATATCTCATATTTTATCTATACTTGATATTCATTTCTTAGTGGTGGTACTTTTGGTTGTTATACAGAGTGCTGACACTATTGAGGTTTTCTAAAGTGTCTAGAAAAAAGTTAAAGCTGAAGAGCTTTAAAAGGTTATTGGTTTAGTGTTTGTATTCATGGATCTACTTTCAAAACATTAGCTGACTTTACTAAGGTGTCAGAGTTCTTGGATAAAATTTTCATTCAAAAGGAAGTTTACTGTAAAAAAGCTTAGTAGGTATTTTTAATAGTAGTTCAGAAGAAAGTTTGATTGCAAACATTGGAGCAGGCTCCATTTTTAAAGGTTTGTCAAGCATATGTTAAGATTTGATGCATGATCTTAGAAAATTACAATGAGAAAATGAAAATTAATTTTAAAAATATTTTAAAATCTGAAATTTAAAATAAATATACATCATGATCGTTGAGGACTCCACAATAAATATTCTTCCATGTCAGTACTTTCCCACTCAGTACCAGCTATTGTGAGGTCTCTCTAACCAGGTTCCCAAGTTCCCCTGCTTATCTCAACTTTATAGCTAAAAGAAAATTATTTGTGACCAAGGTGCAAATACACAAGTGCAAGAGCATACAAAGGAAAAGTAATTATTCAGAATACGTTTAAGCAAGCATTCAACAGTGTTTCCTTGGAAATGTAGCAAGAAAAAAAATCAAACCAACCAACCAAAAAAACCCACAAGCAAACCAACAATAAAAGATAGAATACAAAATGAGATGGGTGTTCTTATTATTCTATTGTACCAGTTTTAAGTCTAAATAAATATCAATGCACTAGCAAGGAGGAAATAAATCATATCCTCCCCATCTCTTCTTCAACAGTCATTAACAGTGTCTTTCAGCTATCTCAAAAAAGCTTTAGAAATAGCATAATTATAACATAAGATGTGAATTACTACTCTTCCCACGTAAGACAAAGTAGTGTCACTACATCTTTATCTAATATATAATCAGCCTCATTGAGATATGATTTTTGATCAATTATAATCAAGAATAATCTGATGATTTTCATAGACATGAAAGCATTAATTGAGGCGACAGAAATTAGGTGAAAACTACTGAAAGAAGAAAGTGAATAATTTATTAGTTGAGCATTCATTTTCTCTTCTACACACACACACAGAGAGAGAGAGAGAGAGAGAGAGAGAGAGAGAGAGAGACACTTCTGCAGCAAGCAGATCTTGGTAAGTGACTAAAAGGTCATCTCCACATGATCAAATGTGAGGTGCAGCTGCAGGTCCTGAGGGAAATGGAGGATGAAGTGGCTAAGCCACTATCTATCATGTTTGAGAAGTTGTGGCAGTCTGGTGAATTTCCCACTATCTGGAAAAGGGGAAACATAACCCTGATTTTTTAAAAAGGGAAAAAAAAGAAGACCTGGTAACTACAGGCTGGTCAGTCTCACACCTCTACCTGGCTAGATCATGGGGCAGATCCTCCTGGAAACTATGCTTGGTCACGTGAAAGCAAGGAAAGCATTGGTGGCAGCCAGCATGCTTTCACTAAGGGCAAACAGTGCCAGACAAATTGGTGGCCTTCTACAACAGGGTTACAGCGGTGGTGGATAAGGGAAGAGCAACCTGTGTCATCTACCTGGACTTGTGCAAGCCATTTGACACTGTTCTGCACAACATCCTTGTCTCTAAACTGGAGAGACCTGGATTTGCTGGGTGGTCTACTCGGTGGATAAGGAACGGCTCTGATGGTTCTGGATGGTTGCACTCAAAGAGTTGCAGTGGAGATGAGTGATGAGTGGTGTTCCTCGGGGTTTGGCATTGGGATGTGCACTGATTAACATCTTTGTCAGCAACATGGACAGTGGGATTGAGTGCTCCCTCAGCATGTTTGTTGACACCACCAAGCTGGGTGGTGCAGTCAACATACTGGAGGGAGGTGATGCCATCCAGGGAGACTTTGGCAGGCTGGAGAGGTGGGTCTGTGGGGACTACGTGAAGTTCAACAAGGTCAAGCGCAAGGTCCTGCACCTTGGAATCCCAAGCAGTTAGGCAATCCCAAGCAGAGCTACAGGCTAGGCAGAGAATGGTTTGAGAATTGCTTTGAGGAGAAGGACTTGGGCCTGATGGTGAATGAGAAGCTTAACACGAGCCCTCAATGTGCACTTGCAGCTCAGAAAGACAAACATATCCTGGTGTGCATTAAAATAATCATTACCAGCAGATCAAGGGATTTTCCCCCTCTATTCTCATGAGATCCTACCTGTATTACTGCATCCAGATCTGTGGCCCCCGACATAAGAAGGACATGAAACTGTTGGAGCAAGTCCGGAGGAGGGCTGGAGCTGAGGGATTGAGCACCTCTGCTATGAAGGCTGTCTTAGAGTTGGTGTTCATCCTGGAGAAGATAAGACTCCAAGGAGATGTATCCAGTATCTGAAAGGGTAGTTGGAGAGGTTTTGTTCTAGGTATTTAAAATCAAGATCACCAGAGCTATACTGCAGCGTACAGCTGGATGCATGTTCATCGTGTCACCTCTGATGAATGGGAATACAATTGTTTTGATAGATTGAACTAACTACTTGTTTATGCATACACACAAAAAACCTGTCTTGCACTTTTTCCTCATAAATTATGCAGGATTATCATTTTGACATGACTTTCCCTGTCTGACAGAACCAATCTTTAATCTTTCTCCAATGCCTGACGTTGACTCACATTTCACAGGTCTGAAATAAAAAGCTCACTCTACTTAATGAATTAGGTTTTCAATTTCTTGTATTCGTCAGCAGTGAATCACTGCTTAAAACAAATCCCATAAATGGAAATAGATTGCCTGACATGAGGCAACAGAATCTTTACTTGGATGGAAGCACTGTAAATTACTAGAAATCTTCAATTTTGGACTTTAAAGTCCCAAACAGAATGTCCAAAATGTTTTGAAGTGACACAATAGGAATCTCTTAATTTCTTGCATGTATAGCTAAATTGAAGGTGTGCTATTGTAGAAAAAGTGGTTGGGCTTGCAATATTTGTTCAGTGTCAGTAAAATAGACTTTAAAAACCTTTTAGTTTTTGTAAAAAATAGGACAAAATAATCTAAGAAGTTAAGATACTTAGATTTTTTTTTCAAATTAATTATGCAATCTATAATCTCCATAAAAACCAGGCTGCACAAAAGTAACAAAGGTAATTATTGGTCCATAGGTGTATAGGATATTTGGAAAAAGAAAAAACACATATAAACTGTTGTAAAAAAAAGCTTGACTGAAGAGAGACACATCACTAAAGATGTTTCTGTGTGCAGCCTGAAAACATTGCAAGGGAAGAATGTAAGTGAACTCAAACATATGTGTCCCTTATACTTCCCTTGGAAGGAAATACTTTTGAAATTTTAGTAGTGTAGCATGCAATTTAAATATACCTTTTAACACGTAAAAATGTAATTTGAGATTAAATCTAATTTAGTAGCGATATCTTTCCTAAACTAATTCTTAAACTCTCTGGAAAGTTATTTGAGTGGAGAGAGAGGTAGAAAACTAATGAAAGTATGATATCCAATAAATTGTAAATCTTTGTTTTCAAAGTATGAATGACTAATGACAATGACAGAATTGAGTGAGCTATTAGGTTTCCAAAGAGAGCTATACAGACGTGGGATTTTGACATTAGGACTGTAATTGTCATCCAGGAGACTGAATTTTCACAGTCTGAACAGAGTCCGTCCTTTAAATGGTGAGAAAAAGGCAATAAGAAAATGAATAAAAAATATAATTTACTGTATATTTTGAGCTCGTATACAGAGAAATGTATTGTTTGTTTGTTTGTTTTTTTTCCATTGTGGGAACTGTTTTCCATGGTATCATGTTCCCATGCTTAGAAAAATAGTTTTGAAAAAGACAGAATTCAGTTAATTTTTTAAGATTTTTACTGGACCAAAACTTTACTTGCACAAAAACAATGACACTACTCTTGGTCCTGTAGAGATCAAAATTCAGTCTTGGTTCAGTTTTCTTTACATTCATATTATTTTGCCAGAATGCTCCAAATTATAAGCAGAGGTGATCAAATAAATGCATTGCATTTTGGCTCACTCAGCATGAGAGAACTGATTAAAGGATTTCTGTGCATGGCCTATTTTCAGAAAATTGTGATGCTACAGAGACAGTGAATGACACAATTATCTCTAACAAATTACCATAAATATGTGGACAGCTGTAATAACTTATTGTGGAGCTCTGTACCACAACAATCCCATGGCCATTTTTTAGCTGCAGCATATAAACAGTTTTAATTAAAAATTCAGATATTATTAGCTGAAAAACACCAAAACCCAACACACAAATTAAACATCTAATATTAGACTATAGGTATAGAGGTCAGAGAGTATATAGAGTTCTTAAGAGGTCAAAACACTTTATTAAAAAAGATAAATATAGTAATATAGTAAATATAACATGTTCCCCTATCAAACACTAAGTACTTTCTCAAAGGTTCAAGTTCCTGCTGAGCCACAGACAGCCTGTTTGACTTTACACACATTGTTTGGATATGATTTCAATTAAAGACTGTGGTTATAGGAATCGCTCTTAATTTACTTACGTGCATTCACATGTTATTTCTGGATGGTAGAATATAAAGTGAAGTTCCATACATAAATGTGTGAGCAGAAGTCTCAGAACACAAAGGGTGCCTTAATCTGCTGGCTTCATTCCTACTGATGTTGTTTGTTTTTTTTCTTAAAGGAAATCAAAAAAAAAACTTCAAAGAAAAAAAAAAACATGAAAAAACCTTTCAAAATCTTTTTCTGGCAACTTTCTTGCATTCATTTACTGCTCAGAAGAAGATAGAACTTTTCTGTTTCTAGTCGGGATTCTTATTAAGACAGCACATAGATTTAGTGTTCTTTCATGCTCCGGGCTACGTTTTAATGCAGATCAGTGGGAGAAGGAGGAAACAAACAAAAACAATAAGCAAACTGCACTTTCAGGGTGGGGTATTGGGGTTTTTTTTTTGAGGGGTGGGGGAGTATTGATTGTTGGGCTTTTTTTGCTCAGAAAGTTAACTCTGCTAACATGTTAACAACAGGACATTGTAAAGTGGGATCTTTCATAAATGGAAGATTTTCTAGCACTGGTTTAAATGCTTAAAAGTTACAGCTCTAAGCAATGGGTTTCAGATAAAAGCTCTGCCAGTTTTCACTTGCTGTATATGCAGAATTTGTTAAGAAAGTTAGAGCTTGTTTTCTCACTACTTAAATAAATCAAATTCTAAATTAAAGCCTAACAAACAAACAAGAAAATGAAGACTACACAATTAAAAATGCCTCAAGTGAATTGACTAACATCAATGAGGTTTTGTAGCAATTTCCAGGACAAAATCCAATCCTTCAGGTTCAAGGGGAACGAAATAGTCTGATAAAGTTGATTAGGAAAAGGATGAAAATAACTTTCATTTGACAATAGAAGCTTTTTTTTTTGCATTACATCATGATCCTGATTTTGATACATTTGTGATGAATTTGAGACTGTTTCATAAAAAAGGGGTCTTTAACACTTAATTTGTTCTTGTTCCACTTTCCACAGTGCTAATTCCATGGATTTAATTAAAAATAAATTTAGATTAAAATTAAAATATATTCTAGTGAATAATTCCAGAATCAGACATTTGTCACTCAAGTGAATCACTGCTGATTTGCATATCTGAGGATCTAATACTTGACAGTAGTGGTTTTCATAACAAAATAAAGTCACAATGTCCAGACAGCATACAATCTCTATCTTAAGATACCTGTTTATATATTGTTTGAAAATATTGTAGACACATAAAGAAGTACAGCTTGAATACAGTACATTTCTAGAACTATCCACTGTGAAGAAGCAAATCCTTTTTCCTTAGTAGCAATACCCTAAGGTTTTGTTTTGTTTTGGTTTGTTTGTTTTTTTTTTTTTTTCTCAAAATACTAAGTATATTATTACAACAAAAAAGTTATCAATGGCAGAAATTTTCACTAGTACCAATATCAGAAGATTAAAAGAATCCAATCCTGTCACTGTATTTTCAAGTACAGTGAGTAAAATTATCCATGTGGTTGCGTCAGGCTTCTCACATATGTTAGATAATAGTCCTACCTTTCCTATTCTTATTTTATACTGCTTTTAAGGCTTGAACAGCAGGTGCTGTAGTGTAGAATGTTATCATGAGCTGTATCACAGTTCTGTATTAACTGAACCTTTTATAGAAAAAAATGTTTATGGGAAGCACTGTAAGTGATGTTTTCTTCTGTTTTCCTATTTTGACAATTTTACTTGTGTCAGTGAAGTTTCTGCAAACTTTAAGCTGTTCCTCATGCAATTTCCATTTTCTGGAAATCAGCAAATGAAGAAAAAAAAAAAAGGCATCTTCATGTTTGGCCATTTTGTTTGGCTTTTCCTTACAGCATATATTTTATGCACCAGTACAACAGATGTCTATTGACTGCTGCAGTTTTCTTATATTATACTAAAGGTATTGGGAAGTAAGTTTAAATTATCAGAATATATGGGATTACACTATCAGTTGCTAACTTTCTTCTAACTTTTCCTCACAGTAAAATCTCCTGTGAATTTTAAATTTCACAACAATGGAGAAAAACAAAACAAATCCAACATAATTTGCTTTTAGGAGACTAACAGCACACACTGAATATTTTTTTCCTGGCTTTCATATGAATGTTGTTCTGAATACATAAGAAATCCTACTAGAAGTATGGAATACTCAGAATGCTGCACAAGTCCTGTGTTTAACTCCAATGACAATTAAATGCAGCTAATCGGATTTTAATGTCTCCTTCTAGGTAGCCTAGAAGAGATGACAAACATCAATCATTTCAGGAAAATAATTGGCAAGTTACTAAGAGTGAAGCTGACCCTTGTGAAAAGGATAATATTGCTTAAATGAAAGGGGTTTTTTTTTTAAGAAGTCTCATGTCAGGTTAATTTACACTTCTTGCAAGACAGTATTTTACTTGCATTAAATGTATAATATTTTCAAAGGTAAGAGGATAGATACAGTTTAGATGTTAGTTACTGGTGGGTTTGGTTTTTTCAAAAGTAGAACACAATTTAAATAGCATTTGACATGCATTTACATTTTTAAAAAATATTTTACAGTTTGGGTTTTGGGGTTTTTTTGAGAATAGAAAAGAGAAATTATGGGAGAACTCTATGTAAGGGCGAAAGGAGTTGATGCACTCCAATTCTAAGCAGCTTTTCTCTTAAACAGTGATACTGTGAATTAAAGAAAAAATCTTTCTCATGTGAGACTTTTGGGGGATGGTGCAGTGAAGTTGTGAATTTCTGTTAGGATTAAAATAATTTTCTTTTTTTTTTTTTTTAGGCCTCTCCAATCTCTCATATTTAGTTTTCAGTAATTTTCATCAGTACATCTTTTATTTAATTTTCACTGGTGCCTTTACTACAAAACCAGACACCACTGAAACTAGTTAATAAGTTTAGTTTTGTTTGGTTTTACTTCTTAATTTCTAAACCTACTAAATAATCTGAAAATTTCATTTGTTTAATTTCTGGCAGGTTTTTTGCTTCTTCAGCTATGGGTATTCTAGATATTTTCAGAGACTTTTTTTCTCTTTGATTCTTTCTCAGTTGCTTCTGATTGAGGTCCAAAGAGCTTCCAAAGTTCTCAGTTTGTAGCTTAGTAGCATCCTTCAGATTGCCGGACCAAGTCTGGAATCCCTTGGATACTGTTGAATCAAAGCTGTTTGCCAGTTTTCCTGTTAGTTTATAACAGATGCCATCATCAGCCAACAGAACTATTGAACACTTAAAGAACAACTCATCAATGATTATTATTTTAAGACTACATTTTCATTTTTAATTGTAATATTTGTGTCTGCTTTGAAATTTATTTTTAAGACATGTCAGATGTGTATTCTGTCAGTTGGAGTCTGGTCAGCATTCCTGAAGAAAAGTTTTGTATGTATTTAAGACAGTAAGTGCAGGAAAGACCATGCTTATTTAAAATTTGTCCGTTCAAGTTATCCCTGAGCTGATAATTTTTACTGTGAAATATTAATTTGTTTTTTTCATAGAGTACTCCAGCACAGTGTAGGTCAGTGATGCCTTGGCCTTCAGCCTGTTTTTTTACAAGACTCAATATGCCTGTCAAAAGAAAGAACAGAAAGGTAACAACTGCTAGCTAAACTGAATCACTTTGACTAAATTGGACAAATTTGGTTAGCCTCTGATGCTCCCTGGCCTAAGTCCATGTCAGGATGTAAGATTGCGTTCAATCAAGGCTAAGCTTGTGGGAGAACAAAACACAGTCCAAGAATATCATAGAACATGCTGTCTGCAAGCACATCTTTATATGGACAAAAGGATGTTACTCAAACTTGATGTGCAGATATGATTGGAAACAAGCACTAGGACTTTTTAATGATAATAAATCTTAGAGAAGAGTCAAAATCTAATAAATAAGAAGAAATAATTAGTCATTTTAGACATTAATATTAGTTTATCAATATATTCAGTATGAATTTATATTTCTAAGATTTTGTTCATTTTCTTTGAAATAAAGATGTAATAGTAGCAAGAATACACATTACAGCAGGATCTGCAGAACCACAGGTCTGTGTTTCTTTATATAGGCTTTCAGTAAATAGCATGGAATTATCAATGCCTCCAATTTTATGCCTGTTGCTGAGTATTATAATTCCTGTAAATAGCTGGTATATTAATGACACTGAAAGCAGGATTTCCAAATCTGAGACATTATCTGATTATCAGTTACACTTCACAACATTTTACTACAGGCATAGGAATTGCATAACTGTACTAAATGTAACTGAAAGTGCAAGAGTAAAGGAGGAATTTAAGCTGGGCCGGTCTAATAATTGTGGATTGAATTCAATCACAGGATCACATTATAGTAGTTTAAAATAAAAAAAAACCAACCAAACAAAAAAACAGCAAGCCAAACACAAAACAAAATCATGGGAATCCAATGCTTTAAAAGAATTGCCCATGATTAATAATATAGTTTTTGCTAGTCTTTCTTTCAGGCTAGACCTTAACCTATCTCTGTTCAGTCTTGCCTTGCTGTTTTTAGTGCACACAATCTTACGACAAGGCTCATTTGTTATGTTTAGTGAGCCACAAGTCTTCCTTCTTCATGTGATACATAAGAATGTCAGAAGTCAGAAATACGGCTTTAATGTAAAAATAGTAACATTTCCAGATATGCTATGATATGATTTGTGTGGCATGTGTGTCGTGTTACAGACTGGATCAAATGATACGGAAATGTTGCTTGCTGAATATTTGAGGACCAAATCTGT
This sequence comes from Heliornis fulica, assembly GCA_013399135.1. Classification (NCBI taxonomy): domain Eukaryota; kingdom Metazoa; phylum Chordata; class Aves; order Gruiformes; family Heliornithidae; genus Heliornis; species Heliornis fulica. The sequence goes on from VXBZ01009230.1 coordinate 138,690, forward strand.
CCTACATTCATTCTCTCCATCTTCTTCATCTATAGAATGTTCATTATGAATTATCAAATTAGGAAAAGATCTTGCATTTCTCATATCAAAAGAAGAGTGCTAATGAGCACACCAAAGAAGGCTTGAGGAGTTAATGCTCCTGTCAGTAACCAAAAAATAAGTAATTTTCAGTGGATCCTTTACCCTTCCTAAGATTCTACTACCTTTCTGACACTGTTGACCTTTTGCTCTACTTTCTAATGGGGAAGGTTTTCACATGTACTAGAGATGGCTTAAAGTGTCTTTTCTACAAATGTGAAGTTCAGCTGCCTTCTGGGTTATGAGTCTGACTGAAATAAAGCTTTGACCAAGTGACAAAACTGGAAGTCTGTTCTTAAAATTTTGGTGAGTCGACAATTTTGGTATTCCAGTCCTTCCTGTAAACTCAGTAAATCAATAAACATTTTGAAAAAATACAGGGAGCAGTGGGAAGATATGTGTAGAAGACAGGATGTTGGCTGTTTAAACTAGCAGTTGAAATAATTTACAGGAAAGTCAAATGTGAGATGACCTAAAAATTACAGTTGCAATTATAGAAAACCAGCCTAGTTTTAATATCGACAGAGGTTCTGTAAATGGCAGATGCAAGGCAGCATTAGGTGATGTATTGGGTGTCCATATCATGGGTGCTGCAGCGTGGCTTCCCTAAGGAAAGCCTGGGGCTGCCCTGTCCTGGACACAGAAGGTTCTATTTGGTTCCAGATGGCTCTAGTGGAACCACCACAAGAGCATCTTCAGTAAGCTGGTGGTGCCTCTGGAAAAATATATTACTGATAAGCAAAATATTTACTAATAAATAAAAATACATGTAAAAGATCTTCTAAGAATTGCCTGATTTAGCTATTCTTGAGTACTTACTTGATCAAGGATGGTGTGTTTTGCTCTTATAATTTCCTGTCCTGTTTTTAGAACTTTGAACATATGACAAGCAGATATTCCTCAGACATCAGAGAATCTGACTCATATATAACTGGGTTCATGATATGCTGGTTTTTTTTCTGTGGACTGCTTGAGGAAACCTGTTACTTTAGTAAAGGTTTGTCTCTCTAGTCACACTTCCTTTCTTTTGAAGAAACTAGATGAAGGAAACACATGTAATGTTCAGTTTACTTGGTATTTTTAGTTATGATCATAAATGGAATATCTATGATGTATAAAAGAAAAAGCACTGGCAAGTTGGAGGAAAGGTAATGAGAGCTGCCCCTTACGTGAACACACAGGAAGACACTTGGTATATTAAAAGAATAAACATGGCATGCTGACCTCTGGAGAGATGTTTATGGTATTTTTAGAAGACCAGCTACAATACTTTAACATTTCAAAGAAACCAGACATGAATATAAATATTTAAAGAATATAAATAGAGTAGAACATTGCTAACACTTAAAAAATACTTCTTCAATTGACAGTGGATTAGCTGGTACCTATACCACTGTGTTAGTATTACCACTGTGTAGTCAGATTCTGAGCATGGAAGATGCTATGCATCTAGTAGATCTTATTGTAAATTATGTTTAAATTATGCAGATTCAGTTTTTCAAAGTAAAAGCATATAATAACGATTAGTATTTCTATCTCCAGGAACCTATTTTTTTGCCTTTTGTTATAAACCATGGATGAAATTAATAACAAAGAAGATCAAATACTGCTATGTAAACCATATCCTGCTGTACCCAAAAGGTTTAGAATTGAAATAATCAGAATCTTCATACTTACTTTCTGTATAATTTTCTCCAAAGGGCAAGGGGAATGTCTTGTCAAATATCACCAATAATTGACATGAGCTAAAAACCAATGCAAGCCCCAAAAAAGAAAATGATGTAAACTACTATTTCTATGGGACTTTAAAAAAATTTATTATTTCCCAATTAAAATCTGCATGCCTTTTAAATGTCGTTATTTTGCTTTTTAAAGTATATAACCATTCTGATGATGAGTTAATCCACTGGTCTTTTAGAAAACATGTTCAAGCAAGCTATCTATATATCTGTTCTTCCTATGAACTATAACTGCATCTTATGAGATGAATCAAGGGGAGAGACTAGTTCCTTGCTGATGTCATGCTATGATCAGAACACAAACTTAAAAACAGTTAGAAGTACAGTTGAAAGAAGGAAAAAAACAAAGGCATTTTGTTATGCTTCACACATCAAATGAAGCCTGTATTTTATGTCAATGTGCAAAGGGTAAGAATACAGCTTTCTATCTCTACAGTTACCTTTTAGCCTTGAATAAACATATAAACCAAACAGAACTATGAAATCCCCACAAAATTTATGTCAAGAGTGTTCCAGGAATAACACATACTGTCCAGTACAGAAGCTAAATGAGCCAGCATCTAAGGATATTTTGCAAAGATGCCCATGTTATCTTCCACAAGCTGTATGTAATTCAGGAACTGTTGAAAAATGTGCTGACAAAACATATATAAGGTTTTATCTTTCATTGGAAATCTTCCTCATTTTGTTTACTTTGCTCCAGAATTGATATCTTATGTTTCCCAGATATGTAACATTTACCCTGAACCTTGCTGACTGAAGAATTTCAAATTAATACAAAAATTTAATTATTGAGATCTATTTCAGGTTAGCAAAGAAAATCTAACAGGAGCAGTTCCCTTGCTACAGCTCCTTTTTTCATTTCACTATTTTTCCATAATTTTTGTTATCTTTTTACTGATTGTAATAGCTCTGATTGCTTTATCTAAAAACATTTCTCTTCCCTATCTATTTAGCAATAAAATAGTACTATAAAAAGGATATTTTTGCACATACAGACACATTCCCGTCTGGCAAAAAGATAGTCAGCCGCCTTCTTTTTAACAATATCTGAAGGCAAATTGATCAAAACAACCTGATATATGCTCACAATTACTTTGGAGCCATTCTCAGAAGACCATTCCATGCTATGAATTCTAAATGGACAGGAGTTTGCTACCTTGGAGCTTCAGGGTACATCTGCACAATATAACCATGGTTTGTGCAACTCTAAGCTTACAATAACAAGCCTGATTGAGAGACAGAAAATATTCATGCAGACATACTACTAACTATACAATCAGACACATTTTGCTTTGTAAGTCTAGTTCCAGCTTGCTTTTGCCAGCAAAACAACGCCTAGATCTACCTTAAATAGAATACCCTGGTCTTCTGTAGTTGGCTCCACTTTAGTCTCCTTGTTGTGTAAGCACAGGCAGCCCAGTACCAGATGTGCTAGATGCTATCTATTTCTGTCACGAGCTCCTTAACTACCCCCAAATCTAATCCAAACAATCCAAATACTTTTTCCACTCTTTTAGATACCTGTCCAGACTTGTTAAACATCATTCTCCTTCACAGAATAAGATAATACATCAAAATGGGTAAGGATAGGGTAGAGAGGGGTGTAGAGGGGAGCATCATCCATATGAAGAGGTTAAAAAACAGATGAATTTGAAAGAAATCAGGTATGTTCTGAAAATAAACAAGTTCTGTAGTTTTAAAATACCACCAAGTAGTCTTCTGCTAAAACTTGTAATTAAAAAATGGTCGTATTATGTTGCTTTCTTCTTACTGTGGTACCTTACTGCAGAGATTTTTAATAGCAAAATTGCCCATTCCCTGTGTGGCAATGTTTGTGCACTGGCTAACCTGCATGAATAAACTGAGGACATCATAGCTGCCTGGAGCCTATCGTTAGTTAATGACAATGCAGAGGTTGAAAGATTCAAAAGCTTGTAAACTGCATAGAAAGTTACTGAAAGCAAGGTATTATAATTTCTGTTTAAGTAAGTACCTAATTAATAATGTATTACTATACTATAAATAAACTAATATAATACATCCAAACCCAATGTAACATGAAAATGCATTAGTATATTACTATGTCTTTTCTCAGTGTTCATTCAGAGTGTACAGCAATATGGTTCTTGTGTTAACGTCATATTCAGAGAAATATTATTTCAAAATATTTTTAATTTCATGTTTTATCTAAAACTATAATTATTATGGTGAGATATTGTTAAGGCTACCAGATTGCTTGCCTCAAATATTTAGTTATTTTACTAATATCTTCTCAGCAAAGTATTGATTACAGCAAGAATAGAGAAATGTGTATAAATCTAAATTATCTGTTTCTTGTACAATGAAGTATAGAATCTCCCTTACATTTTGTGCCATTAGAATTCACTGCCTTTTTTCTGTATTTTTTCTCTCTTCCCCACAGCCACCTCTGTATTGTCACTTCATGAATACTGAAACTCAGCACTGAAGGAAGCAAACACAGTTTAGCAACTGTTCCCTAACCACGGAGCCTGTCAAACATTTCTGATCATAGTTCTTGCTGGCAGTCAGCCTTCAGCTGTTTAAAAGTGTGACACACAATTTTCCACTCTTCTCTGTAAAATCACATCACACTTTAAGGTTGAGTTTGTAGCAGAATTATAAAAATGATCTGAAGATGATCCTGCCAGGTTTTTTCATGTGACTAGCCCCCCACTGCCTTTCAAGACGAAAGCCTGAGAGTAGTGTTCTTGCGAGATGAAATAACTGCTATATGTGCTTTTCCAAGGAAATTTCAGAAGATGCTGTCTCTTTTAAAGTAGATGTGGTCACATTTCTTTCTGAATAATAAATAAGTCAGATTCTTTTCTACAGTATATGGTTTAAATTACTGGCTTTTTATGTGATAGAGAAATAAGAGATTTTAACATCATATTTGATAGGATTATTCAACATCTTTCTAAACTGCATCTCAAAAATAGGTACAAGCTTTTTCACCTCTTATTAACAACCTTCAGAAGATTGGTTAGTATTGGATGAATATTTCTAAAAAATGTAAATTCGTTTTTAAAACACCCCTTTTTATTTTTAAATAATTTTAAGTGTCTTAAATAGCTTTTTTTTTTTTTATTTTCCAGCATCTCTAGGCTGAGAAATATTTATTTGATATTTTCAGTTTTGTAACTAAATTGTTTTGAATAATGACCTTATTGTTGAAAAAATAAAGTGCAGTGGCTGGGAGATATTAAACTATTTTTTTTTGTTGTTTGCAGTCTTATTTGTTTTTTGCTGTTTTGTTTGTTACTTTATTCAGAAATGGTTTTGTTTAGAACAAGATATCTAATTGCAACCCAACTTGAATTATCATTTCCTAATTTTAATGATTTATTTGTTCCTGAATGCCTTCTCGGTTTTTAAAGTTTACAGGAAATTATAGAAATGAAGATACATGTTAATAACATTAATGTCTACCTCTTTGATAACATCGCTTCCCCTTAGTAATGTGCAAGTATATTAAAAAAATCTTTGCCAAACTGCCAAATGTTTTACATCCATAGGCAGAACGAAATACAAAAAAACCTGTGCAGCATGTACATGGCTTATTCTTCACTTAGAACTGTGATCTGTGTCCCTTTTGCCCATCGCTGCATACTCAAATAGCCTTTGTGAGGTTTGTTGGGTTTTATTTGGCTTTTTCATAGCCATATTAGCAGATATGGGTTTTGAACAGGGACTTTGAGAGAAAGAAAGTAAATGTAATAAACTAGTAAGCTTTCACGAAGGACCTGAGAGAGGATGTTTAATGTCTATGGCCAGAGTGAAACTAGTTATTTGAATATATGGGAAACTGATGGTGGTAGGGAAGGTTTCCAGTGAACATGAATGCCAAATTTACTTATTGTAAAAATACATATAAACAAAGAATATAGACTTCACCCCAGAAATTTCCTAAACTGTAGCTGAAAAGCTCACAAGTAACTGCCATAGATTTAAAAGTGGAAAACCTTGATTTTGCTTTAAACAGTCCATGTATAAATATATAATCTTCAAGAGAGAACTTCCCTGTGTATTTACACAATTGACAATGTGTGCAGTTGACACCTGCAGTGTCCTTTTCAGGGGGAAAAGGAGCTGAAATGCTAAGGTTATTTTTCTGTCCTATTAGAAAATAAATATTGCACATTTATTCTGAATAATTTGTAAACAGCCTAAAGTATTGTTTTCTGAAGATACATGGCTAAGTCCTAATCATGAATGTTTTGAATTTTTATTTTTAAATTTTATGCACTGTTAGAAGTACAGTAAGTCAAATCAAATCTGAATAATAAACAAAAATCTGTCATCGGTATACGTGAAGAATAAGAAAATAAATAAATACAGATGCTAACCAAATCATATTTTTTTCATTGTGAATTATAACTCTTCTAAGACTCTTCCTCCTCAGTTGTCACAAAAGTTAGAAAAAAAAAATATTAAAAAAATCAGCAAACCCATCTGCAGACAGTGAAGTAGACCAGGCCAGGCCAGGCCCAGAGGGTGGTAATTGGTGATACAAACTCTGGTCGGAAGCCAGTGACTAGTGGTGTACCCCAGAGGACAATATAGGTTCCAATCCAATTCAACATCTTCATTAATGATCTGGATAACAATTAGAAGAGATGGAGCCTTGGCTGCAATTACCCTGAGACAGGAAGTTTGCAATCACAGTGTTTAAGATCTTAAAGACAGCAAGTAATTTAAAGTGCTGAACAGAAACTCCTGGCTCTATGATGATGGATTTCTGCTTGTTCAGGGCCGTGCAGGCAAGACCCCACTCATGGTAGCTCTTAAGAACAAAAGTGACCACAAAAATTGGTTACTCTTTGAAGACAAGTTCCCAGAAGCACATGAACAATTCAGGCTGATCAGTGAACCAGAAGGCCAGCTTGGCTAAATGGGGAAGTACTTTGTAATCAAACACAAAAATGATGCCATTGGGAGGTAATTACAGGGACAGACTATCAGGGATGAGTAAAGGTGCAATGTCAAGCATATAGGATGAAATTACAGACAAAGCTCTTCTGAAGCTGAAACCAGAAAGGTATGTTAGGTGTTACAACAATGGCTTCTACAGGAATGTTAGCAGCAGAAGGAAGAATAAGGAAAATGTTGTCCCATTGCTGGGTAGAACATAGACTCTAAAAACATAGGAAATTGAAATGGGGATCTAAATCACAGAATCGCAGAAATGACTACTTTTTCCTGGCCTTTATTGACAAAATTTACGTTTAGACCTTTCTACCTAGTCACAAAGTTTGAGGGACAGGTGAGAGAAGAACAGAAGATTGAATTAGAGATGACTTATGTTGGTTGAGCATACACCAGTCCACAGGGTGAAAGGGATGCATCAAAAAGAGCTGAAGGAGATGGCTAATGCCATTTCAAGGCTTCTTATGTCATCTCTGTAAGGTTTATGTGAATGTCAGAGGTTTCCAAAGTCCAGAAAAAGACAAATGTATCAACCATCTTCAGGAAAGACAAAGCATGATCCAGAGAACTGCAGGCAGGTTAGCCTCATAACCTGAAAAAAATATGGAGTCCTCATATAACTCATTTCCAGGCTTATGAAGGAAAATATGATAATTCTATGATCCACGGTATATCATGAACCTTTCAGAAGATGCTGTATATGAGAAGTTAGTGACTTTGGACAAGTCCTATCTCCACTGTTGGGCCCTGTGCTTAAGGCTTGAGATGCACATATGTTAGCACGGATAACTGCTATTTAACTCCATGTATGCAACACTAAGGCAACATGTTGGAATGTCTCATACCAGCCTGTGCTGTGCTCTACTGGATAGCATGAAAGTGTGAGCATTCCTACCTGTCAAGAAATGATAAACGTTTTGGGTTTTTTTACATAATTCAAAAGGCATCATGGCACCAGAGAGACATAGAACATCTCCATAGATGGGATTTGTGCAGTGTGTCACTGTCTGAAGCTATGCAACAGTGGGGCTTCCAGAAACTGGTTGCATGCAATTTACTCACTATCTATATTTTTCATTCTATTTTCATCTTATTATTAAATCAATTCTGATTCACTACTTGTCAAGTTTTCCTTACTGAGGTCTGGAAACTACTCCCACCCTGCTGGTGCTGAACACATGGTCATGATGAGAAATTTATTAAATCAGTCATTAAAGTTAGAACTGCCTTCCTTCCAGCTATACTGAGTTTTTAAACTTTTAAATGCCCAAGGCTATCAGAAGTAGATAATAAAGCAATAGGGTTCACTGTTGCTAAAATTGTTAATTGCTAAAACTGCTAAAATAGCTGCTAAACAACTGCAGGAGTAAACAAATAGGAAAATTGGAATTCTAGTTTAATTTTGGAGTAGAAATTTTAAAATATATTTTTTTAATCTGTGTAATTAAGGGGAAAAAGTAGGGTACTGCTAAAGCATGCCCTAAACTCTGCTAATATAGACTGGTATAAAAATTAGATTCAATATATTTTTCAATGAATACTGTAATAATTGTATTTCCCACAATATATGTATAATGTTAGCTACCACTTGCTATTGCTAGAAATGCATATTTGATTAAAAATATGTGTGGATTTATATTTATAACTATTATTAATATAAACATTTATTTAAAATCAAATTTTCAAAATAAAAATAACTTAATATAGGTGTATTTACCTGTATTATTTAAAATTTTAATTAATCTTTATGAAAAAAGAAAAAGTGGTTGATTATATATTTAATAAGTCTAGTGTTTGAATATTTTCTTAATTTAGGATACTGTTATTTTACATCACATCAAATGCTCAGTATTATAGCAAGGTTACTGCAGGCTCAGCTCTGTTGCTCTGGACATCTGGGGCATATGATGAACAATATGAATGCCTTAAGCCATTTTTTTATGCCCATTAAAAGCATGGCGAATGGCTGACAGGTAGGCCACTGAAGTCTTGTAAGGACATCCTCAAGACAAATCTTCAACTGTGTGGTACCAGCTCCACAAAGTGGGAAACTAGAGCTGAAGACCATCTGTTATAGCAAAAATTGTATACCGTTGCCTTACAAGCCTTTGAATAAACCAGGAATGACAGAGTGACTCTGTGCTGTCCTACTGCTTTATAGAAATGCAGGCACAGAGTCGTTAAGATTAAAAAAATTACAATATTTCCAACCACAAATATGCTGTGACAGTGACTGATTTTTTATTAATCTAGCTACAAAACAGGTAATCCTCAGATATTAAAATAAAAATATATTTATTGTATTTTTTACAATAATTAGCCTATTCAAAGCAGATTAAATTACAACCTGCTGTGTTTAAATAGAGCCCTATCTAGAAATCCTTTGCAAGCCTAAGTCTCTGGATTTCAATTGAGTTCTACACATCAAGCACCCTGAAAGCTAACTGAAAGAGCTGCAGATTTGAAAACAGTTGGAAACCAAAGTTTTAAGCTAAAGATCTTCAGCTAGTCAGGATGTTCACTGCTTTATGTTTACACTGGATTAAATGACATAAGAGTTTGTATTTTAAAGTTTATATTCAGATGGCATTATTTCTCCTGTTAACTTATTTCGTCTTTCAGTGAACTGAATATCCATTTGTTGTACTTTAAAAAAACCAAAAATTTTAAGATTTTGAACATTTTCAAGCTAGAATTTATCTAAGGGAAGAGGGACTGATTTATGTCAGTGTCTGTAATTTATTATATATATATNGGGACCAAGATACTACTTGCCTAATATGCAAGTATTTACCTCCTTTAAGTTCAGGAGTGACAAAGAGGGACAATTAGTGAGAGGAAGTCCCGCAAAAAGGAAATCTGACAAAAGAACAAGGAGACCTGGGTCAATGATCAAGGAGCATCTGGGCAAACTCAGATGCAAAAAAAAAACCTACTGAGCGTGAAGGCAAGAACACATAGCCTGGGGGAATACAGATAAACTGTCCAAGCAGTCAGGGAATAGGTTAGGAAAGCTAAGGCTCTGCTAGAATTAAATCTGGAGAGGGACATCAAGGGCAACAATAAAAGCTTCTACAGGTATATCAGTGATAAAAGGAAGATAAGGGAAAATGTGTACCCTCTCCAAAAAAGGAAATGGGAGACATGATTACCCCAGATATGGAGAACGCTGAGGTACTCAACACTTTTTTTTACCATGGTATCCACCAACATGGCTCTAGCAACACTACCTAGTTCAAAGAAGGCAAAGGCAAGGACTGAGAGAATGAAGAAACACCCCCTATAGATGAAGATCAGGTTTCGGACCATCTGAGGAACCTAAACACACATGTCCAAGAGACCTGACCAAATGCATCTGCGAGTCCTGAGGGAAATGGAGGGAAACATGATGGATAGTGGCTAAGCCACTCAAACATGATGGATAGTGGCTAAGCCACTATCCATCATGTTTGAGAAGTTGTGGCAGTCTGGTGAATTTCCCACTATCTGGAAAAGGGGAAACATAACCCTGATTTTTTAAAAAGGGAAAAAAAAGAAGACCTGGTAACTACAGGCTGGTCAGTCTCACACCTCTACCTGGCTAGATCATGGGGCAGATCCTCCTGGAAACTATGCTTGGTCACGTGAAAGCAAGGAAAGCATTGGTGGCAGCCAGCATGCTTTCACTAAGGGCAAACAGTGCCAGACAAATTGGTGGCCTTCTACAACAGGGTTACAGCGGTGGTGGATAAGGGAAGAGCAACCTGTGTCATCTACCTGGACTTGTGCAAGCCATTTGACACTGTTCTGCACAACATCCTTGTCTCTAAACTGGAGAGACCTGGATTTGCTGGGTGGTCTACTCGGTGGATAAGGAATGGCTCTGATGGTTCTGGATGGTTGCACTCAAAGAGTTGCAGTGGAGATGAGTGATGAGTGGTGTTCCTCGGGGTTTGGCATTGGGATGTGCACTGATTAACATCTTTGTCAGCAACATGGACAGTGGGATTGAGTGCTCCCTCAGCATGTTTGTTGACACCACCAAGCTGGGTGGTGCAGTCAACATACTGGAGGGAGGTGATGCCATCCAGGGAGACTTTGGCAGGCTGGAGAGGTGGGTCTGTGGGGACTACATGAGGTTCACATGAAGCCAAGTGCAAGGTCCTGTACATGGGTAGGGGCAATCCCAAGCAGAGCTACAGGCTAGGCAGAGAAAAGATTGAGAGCAGTCCTGAGGATAAAGACTTGGGAATGTGGATTGATGCAAAGAATAGTCTTTCAATGTGCACTTGCAGCCCAGAAAGGCAACCTTTTTTTTTTTTTTCTTAATTTTATTTCCCCTGTGATTGTTGTAGCTTAAAGAAGGAAGCTTACAACTGTTTACAAAACCACAGATACTCAGGGTATGCCTATTTATTTCAAGTCAGTGCTAGACCAGGTAATTTCCACAGCGCCTGATTTATTTCAGCTTGTTTGTCACTATCCTCAAATTAGATTGATTCTCCTTTTAGAAAGCAAAGCTTTTTAACCTTGCGGATCTCATCTCCTGAGTTAAAGCTCAACTGTTTTCTACAAAAGTAAAATGCTTTGGTAGGCTTCTTCCCCATAGAGAATCAGCCTGCTCCAAGAGCAGCACTCTAGACAAGTAATTTACTTTTATAAACAGTATAAATAAAGCAGAATAAAGGCAAATATCTCAAAAAAAGTACAACATGTCTTTCTTTACAGCACCCTGGTTGGTTTATTTTATTTCTTGCAGAAGGTCTACAAGCTGTTGCAGTTGGCTATCTGTGGGAGGTCCTCAAGCTGTTCACAAAGAATTTAGGTAAGTAAAATCACAAGCCATTTTTCCCTTCTCACTAGTAGATGTACAAGTTAAGATGCTTCCACAGAGACTTACTTAACCATCTGCATATTTTTTTAAATATTTGTTCATGTTTTTACAACTATATAAGGGTAATTTTCCCCATAAGAATAAATATATAATTTATGATCTGAATTCACCTGTCTATCCATCCAATCACATTCATGAATAAATTTGTTTCTAGTAAAAAAAAATAAGTAAAAACAAAAGCAAAAAGAAAATGTCCTTAACTGTGTAGTTTTGTTAACAGAATCATTTCATACTGCTGCTATAGGGTTGATGTCATACTGACATTCTAATCCCATACAGAGGAAGAGGAGGCATTTTTGGCTTTTTCCATTTTAAGTTTGTGAGAGAAAAAATACACTAAAAATGAGACAGCAAAACCCAAAATCAACCCCTAAATTGTGACTATTTGGATAATAATAGGTGAGAAGAAAATTAATCTGATCAGACCTTATAGAGGATAGGTTAGGAGTGGTAAGTAAAAATATACTAAAATATGCACATGTAATAATCCTTGACAGGTTTATTAAAATTTATTCTTTTTAATGTTGTTAAAAAACATTAAATAGACTAATAGGAGGTTGACAGACTTACCTTTAAGACAGCAATTAAAAGGGAACCACATCTAAATAGGATGCTTTAAGTAGAGTTCAGAATCAGTAGTAAGGAATTAGATAGGATAGGAAGGCATTTTTCATGCTATTCTAATTTACAGGATTTTGAAAGTCACAACCCCAAGTTTCTCACAAAAACTGACTCAGCAGCTGTAAAATACATGTAAGAGACCTAAAAAGTCACACACACATAAAAACCTTGTCAAAACTTTGATAAGAAATCTATTTATATACATTGAAAAGAAACACATTGGATATGAACAGGTTCTTTGAATACCTTATGTTACAGAAAAGTACCCAAATCATATCAGCATCACATCATCATATATGTAGGGAGAAAAAAACTCATCTTCCTAAAAAACATCTAGTACCTTTTAAGTACTAAGTAATGAAAATAAAATGAAGGCATATATCAATAGACTAAGTTCTTTGTTGTTGACTATATTCAAAGAAAAAGTGAACATTTTTTTCTGAAAGTTGCATTGTATCAAAACATATCTTACTGATCTTGATACCAGGATGCTAATGCTCATTCCAGCAAGTTTTCATATCCGTCACCAAATAGAAATATTTAGCCACATATTAGGCCATAGCCACTGTATCACTATTTAACTAAATAGTAGCACTAAATGTAGCACTATTTAACTAAATATATATATATTTCTTATTTTGATCAAAGAAGTTGTATACAAATATTTTTTTTTTTTGTTTCAGTATAAAAAAATCAGGATGTTACTGATGTAACTCTGCCCTCTCTACATGCACTTCACAAATGCATGACTAGAGTTATATAGTCAAGTTTTCAACTAACATGAAAATAACCTCAAGGGAACTAAAGAAAAATATATATATATTTTCTATTATTTTTAGCTAAATAAATTTTGCTGAAATTATTCATATTGAGCAGAATTGTTGCTGGTTCACAGTTTTTGTCTTCTTCTGTTTTCAGTATTTCAGATATAATAATATTTACACGTTTAGGAACCAGGCCAATGTGTTTAGGAGACTGTAGAACCAGCTTTGTATTTGTGAGGGGTTTTTTTCCATTTTTATGGATTAGGATACCAAAGATCATCCTGACCTGACTGAACTTGCCAAGTGGTTCAGAGATAAGCACAGTGATGTTAACTGCATTAAATGGCAATATTCTGAGTGGTTTTCATTCTCTCTCCTGATCAGTGAGTCACGTCAAATGACGGACAACCTAATTCAGAACTTCTCAGGTACAAATATAAAATATCAAATTGTTTTGACTTCAAAAATTCACACGTTGTAAGGTTACCATTTTGTCTAAAGATAAGAACAGCTCACAGTCACACAGGTTTGAGACTGGTTTCAGCAAGGGACTGACATTATCAGGTCAATGCCTATCACTTATGCAGTAATTTGTTTCACTCTCCATTTCCCCTTCTCCCAAGTTCCCTTTGCCTTTTACTTCTACTTTTTTCTGTTGCTGATACAGCAATACATATGCAACCAAGGGACTGAAAAAAAGATCAATCTCTTAAGAAAGCAAATACTTCACATTATCCATTATGTCAAGGTGAAAAACAGAACAAAAGCACCTGAAACTAAGAGTGTTATGCTAGAAAGCGTCAATCCAGTCAGTCTTCAGCTAGATGCTGTAGGTAGTAGTAGGATTAACTGTGCTAGACATGGAGCTGGCAGATGTAATTGTGAGGCCACTCTTGATAATCTTTGGATCATCATGACAAGTAGGAGATATGCTGGAGGACTGGAGTATAGTGGGCTTGCATGACAAGGTTTTGTTAATGGGAGGCTACAGGGGTGGCTTCTCTGAGAGAATATCTATCTTGGTTTTGGCAGGGATAGAGTTAATTTTCTTTCCAGTAGCTGCTGTAGTGCTGTGTTTTGGATTTCAGACATGAATCATGTTGATGCATTCAGCTGTTGCAAGCAGTCCAGGATTTTTCATCTTCCTATGCCCTGCATTGCTAATGAGGAGGGGGAGCGGGGAAGAATGACACCTAAGAAGCTGGAAGGAGACATAACCAGGACAGCTGACCCCAACTGGCCGGAGGGACATTCCATACCATACAACATCATGTCCCATTTATAACTGGGACATATATATAATTTTTTTCTCAACCCATGCTTTCTCTCGCTTTCATGCTTCCAAGTCTTTTCCCCATCCTACTGGGGGAGAGTGAGCAAGTGGCTGTATGGTGCTTGATTGTTGGCTGGAGCAAAACCATGACAATACCAGAAGCTTCCCCCATGTATGAACCAATGACAGCAACAGAATCACAGAATCACATTATCATAGAATGACAGAAAGTTCTGGGTTGGAAGGGATCTCAAGAACCATTGAGTGATCTTGTGTGATCTAATCCAGGTGATCCTGCTTGGGCAGGATCAGGGGGTTGGACTAGATGATCTTTCAAGGTCCCTTCCAACTCCTAACATTCTGTAATAATATATTTAAGGAAGGGGGAAAAGCTGCTATGCAGCAGCAACTGGGAGAGAAAAATGAGAATTTTTGAGAAACAGTTCTGCAGACAACAATATTGCTGAAAAAGATGAGAGAGCATGTGGTCCAGGTGCCAGTGCAGAATCCCTTGCTGGGAATGACCATGATGAAGGTCATGGTGAGGAGGCAGGCTGTTTCGCTGTTTCAGATACCCACCTGCAGCCTGCAGAGGACCCCACACCAGAGCAAGTGGGTCTTATAAAAGGGGCTATGTGGAAAGAGGTTCCATCTAAATGTCAGAAGACACTCTGGCTGTCAGTGTAACTGAGCACTGGCACAGGATTCCTAGAGAGGTTGTGGAGTCACTATGAAATCTCATTCCTGTTTTCATTTTAAATATTTTGGGAGACTTCTATCTAAATAGCAACAAGAACAAATTCTTGTATTCCTCACTGGAAATCTGAAAAATCTTGTTGATCTTTAGTCTTCTAGTTTGTTTTCTAAGGATAAATACTACTGCCTTGAATAATGGCTCAACACTTCAAGGTGCTGTTATGTACTATGTTGTCAATGATTCACAAATGAAGGACTCCCTAAGAAATCTTTGACAGGATAAGGTACAGTAGAGATATTATGAGCAATCATGTTAGCTAACAGCAGTGCTCCACTGTGATTCCACTGTGAAAAAAAAAAAAACAGAAGTGAATCAAATTAAATCATATATCTGATTAAAAGCAAATAAAATAAACAGAAGTAATTTCTAGCTTCATAAGGAGATTATGCTTGTCCTGATATTCTACAATTAAACAGAAAACTCCTGTTTTATGACTGTGATTTTGGCTAGACATGTGGATAGGTTTTGGGATTAGCTACTCAAACTATTTCTGGGAAATGTAACTGCAGCTAGTAATGAGTACTCTGGAAAATATGCCTCCCGAATTATTTATAAACCTGAACTTTTCCCCTTGTTTTATGTATTTTAATAGTTAATCAGTTCACTCAAAACTGAATTCTTTCCACAGAGAAGAGAGCAAACAGACAAAACCAAACCAGAACATTCTTCACTTATATAACCTAAATGCACAGCTGTTTTATGTGTGGTTGAGCAGATTTCATTGAAGGATGTAAACACTGGCTCCTTAGAAGGACTTAGACCGTATAACTGACCTCTGCAACCTAGCCTTGGAAATACAAATCAGTCCGTAAGCAGCATCTTTCCTCTTGATTTTGTCACATGCTACTGTCCTAGTTCAGCAAGAGGTTATCACTGTGTGGGGGGATCAAGGCTGTGTATTCTACACCCTCTATTCATTCCTCAAGAATAATGGACCATTTGCAACAGTTGTCCAGGAAGTCGTTAGCCCCTTCACACTCAGCCTGAGGGGGCATGGGTGCTAATGGGCCCTCAATGGTCCAACCATATCCCATGACTCACAGTTAATTACCCATTGTGTGAGTCCCCGCCCTGGGGGAGGGACTGGGTG